>JAWQUT010000094.1:756392-761308 GCA_033807755.1 Ellobium chinense
ACATGCCACATAAATATCCTTAGATTAAACATAGTGGTGCAGACTCTGCGTGGTTTGTTTTCTCTGAAATACAGTGTATGTAATGGGTCTAATCACTTTGCTCTTCACTTTTTGTTTTCTGTGCGAATGTGTGAGTACAAGATTAAGAACTCATGAAGATGAGTGCATGTTCCTTATAATGCATCTAGGATTGTTTTTCTGTTTTGCGTAAAAGCTCCCTAGCCTAATTTTATTTACGCAGAAGATGTCGTCCAGCTGTAATTCACTGCTGTTTACCTATTTTTCTCTCCTCTTCTTTCTATCGGTTTATTATTTACGCCTGGTTTTTTTTTTATCTTTTTTTTTGGGGTGTTTTATTTTTCACTCTCGATCGTTTTGTTTTTTTCAGTGCTCTAGTCTAGACGTCATACTATTCAACGATAGATAAGCAGTTTCAGTGAGGGTAAATATTTTTCTAAAGCTGTCACTGCAACTCTCAGTAAAGGATTTCGTCACTGCTGGATCTCTCCTTTTTAGATTCTGTTCACAGTTATGTTCGCCAGCTGGATAACTCACTTACGAAGCACTAATTCCACTGATTATGAGACAGCTCGGTGTTATCTATCTATATATAATAATATATGAATGAAGGAATTACAGTTTCAATATTGTGAACTCGAGAACGGCGTGAAGATGCCCCAGAATACAATCAAAAATTCAGAAAAGATGTTTCGTTATTTACATTAATTTGTGCCTTTTAAGTGGTTCCATGGGTGACTGGGTCACATTTTGGACATATAGGTTCAAAGAAAGCAGCAATTATGTGTAATGATCACTCCTCATTGTGAGGCTCTGAGACGCTTTAGAACCTTGTTCATCACCGGTGCTAATGCAAGAAATAAAGAAGAAATGCAAGACAAAATCATATTTAGCCTGGCTATGAGTAAACGGTTAAACTTTTGGAACAGAAGGTGGCATCGCTCTTTAATACGAGGATTAATTTCTAGATCTAGATTCTAAATATTCTTACCTCAGTTTTCACGCCTTTGTGATTGGCAATTTATTCACTCAAGATCCCGTCCAATGAATCAGGGTGTCTACTAGTTATATAATAATAACATTACGGTAAGCTATGGCGATGATAGTAAAGAGCTCCTACCGGACGCAACAAAGTCACATATTTTATGGCTTACTGGAGTAAATCCACTAGAGTAAAGGCAGGTCGTTGCGACAGGTCTCTGCTTGCGCTAAGGGTCACTTATTTCGCCTTCCGTTAGCCTGATGCTGATCTTGCATTTGCGTCCAGAAATTGAAAACTATTGTTTTGTTTACCTCTACCAAGATCGACTTCAGGCTACAAGAAAGCAAAGTGAGCGACCCCTAGCGTAAGGAGAGTCCTATCGCAACGACCTGCCTTTACTCTACTGTTCTCGTTATACTCTCTCCGCATAGTCATAACTAATGAATTGTATGACTTAGTGAAATGATGCTTCATTTTATCATTTCTACATCTCCCTCGCTTGTATTCCCATTCACACTGTATTCAGTAGTATTACTATTCATCCCTTTCGAAACTACAGGCAGCACCAGAGTCAGTGTCGCTTCATGATTATCTCTCGACCTTCTCCTCTTCTCACTCAACGCTTGTATTCATTCGCTAGTGGACTTAACAAACGTTCTTCATAAATCTGCCTGCCACCAACACTTGTCTGCTATATTAAGCCAAGTTCTAAGCGGACGGTACCGTTAACCGATCATTGACTTACGCGATGGTCTTATGAGAAATGGACACATTCTCTCATAATGGAACGCAGACAAAAGACTCGCGGTATCTGAAACGGATGAAGACAACAGCGAGCTTAATGGATTTCTGGAAGAAGAGACAAAACCGCTTAGAGCGGTGGATGCGTCAGGAAAATTGCTCAAATCCAAGAAATGCAGTTGGATTAATGTCGGTCTGTGCTCGACCGGTCAGCGGCTAGACGGTGCTTTTGTGCAGGGGCGTGCATTGGTCAAGAAGAAGGTGCGAACATGTACAGTATCCCCGTCCCAGCACTGACAGGACGCATACGTTTTGTCGAAAGAATGAGAGGGTAATGAAATTAAAGTAATATCATCGAATTACAGAAATACTAATAGTATCACTATGCTACGCCGTTGCTCCAGCCCCCAAAACATTGTGGCACCGCCTGTATTTCTTCCGCCGTCGCCCAAATTCTGTTTTTCCTTTCGACACCCGATAAAATCCGAATGAGGCTGTGACGTCAAGTCGCCTCAGGATGTCAACGAGTTCCCGAACAGAATACTTGTTCTAAAATTGCAATAAGAGATAAACGCGTCTTAGCTTACAAACATGTGATAGTTATGCGTAAGATAATCATAAGAGAGTTTTCTCGGTCGTGCACCTGAGGCAGGGTTAATGTGAGTCGTGAAAATGTTACAAAGACAATGACTAGAAAGGTTAGCATTATGTTAAGGAAAACCAAATGGCAAAGAGTAAACAACAAGTGTATTGTATGCAATGATTTATTACTATCTGGAAGGATGACGTGTTTCAAGTTGAGCAATCTTTAAATCCCTGAAACATCCCCAGACGGTAAATGTAAATGTAAAGCGCAGCTATCCGAAACGGATGCTTGATTTCTAGAACAGATCTAGTCTTAATGAACTGAAAATTGCAACTTCGTGTAGCTCTGATAAAGTTCAGCTGTGAGTTAGGTCTTTATTTTGTGATGGTCTACATCTAAGAGGTAATAGAACATAGGACTTTTATTTAACCTGTAGAGCTTTTTGTAACGACGCCATGCAATTTGAATACATCCCATTCACACATAGAAAAACAGATATCTTATACGAGGTGAGATCCAAAAGTCACCGGACGGTGCCTATAAAAGCTCGAAAATTTATGATATGTGTAATATTCCTCCATCATCTTTGAAGTATTCCAAATAAGTGTGGAAAGATCCCATCGTCGCTGCCATGCATAAAGCACTGTTGAACATCTTTATAAGTCAGCAACTCAGAACTATCTGCGATTTAGCCTATATTTATCCTCTCTATTAAATCAAAGCTCCGTCCCTTCAGTTGAATTTTTATCGTTAGGAAAAGAAAGAAGTCACATGGGGCTGTATGCAGGTCAGAATGTCAAAGCTCAATTTCACTGTGACATTGTGGAGTCAGCAGCGCAAAGTTGTAAAATTGAAGCGACCGGCAAAGTGGCAAGACAACTTTTGATTCCTGCAACTGAGAGTGCTCCGGCGCACTTCTCCCGTAGAGTTCAGCAGTTTTTGGCCTCAAACAACATGACCGTTGTCCCCACTCTCAGTATTTGTTGAAAGTCGCTTAGTGTGACCTCTTTCACTTCTCAGAGATGAAAATTACGCAAGTCTACGAGCTTTTGTAATCACGATATTATATTGATGGCATCTCCTAAATACTAACACTGAAAATACATACTTATTTTTGTCTCCACTACACTCTACCATATTGACTGATTGATTAGGCAAGTTTGAAGTTATAGCATTTATAGAAACCATGTACAACTATATCAATTAATGAAGTTGGATGTCTTTACAATACTCCTTATGCTGTGCTTTTATGCGACTGATCTGCATGCCGAAATAGAATTAATTTAATCTAAAGAAAAATGGAGCTCCTTTGACCACGCTTATAATAGCATTATGGTCTGCTTTGAAAAGCCACAGAGTGAAAGGAGAGATGATTTAAATGTGATTATACTGTCCTGGAACACTGGCATTTATGTTCTATATTCTGATTTTCTTTTTCAAGTACCATGCCGATTGGCGCATGCAATCATGGACTTCTACTTGTGCCTGTCTGCTATTCACCTTAACATTTCACTACTGCTTTGTGTCCCCATCCAATTTACCATTCCTCCAGAAATTTCTTTTTTATGTCTTCCTCCGCCATTTTCTACTGTGAGTCAATCAAATTATGTGATTTGTCCCCTGTCTTAGGAATGACAAACTGGTCATGTTATGGAACAGCTGTAAATGCTATATATAGTTATTTTTATATGTAGAGCAATGTCCTTTTGGAAGCCGAGGTTATTTATATTATTCGGTCAGGGCGGTTCGCCCTGTTCAGAAAATCTTCCCAAGCAAGTCATTGAAATTTATTTTTAATGCTTCAGAATCATTCTCAATAAAGTCTTTTCTCAGCCCTTTGTCACCAAATCATAACTTGAAAAATTAATGATGGTTAAGACCCTTGTATTATTTTTCTTTCATTCAGAGTAGCTCAGAGAATGTTGCGTGTATATCTGGAATATATTTATTCGCATGTTGCTTCCTTCATCTCAAAGCCAACATGTGATGATGCCATCTAGAACAAAACTCCTTTGGTGATCTCCCTTAGACGACAGATGAAGGGCTTGGGATTTTTTTCTTTTGCGATAGTTATAGTCCTCTAATGGTTACTCAATGTGGGAACTTCCATATAACCCAAAAATAATTTCCCTTAGATAAAGAACGTAAGGGATGAAATTAACAGAGGTGTACTGGCTTTACACTGCCCAGAGCGCAAACAGTGGCCACCATTTTCCATCTTTTATTTCACACATTCAAGAATTTTATCTCAAGTTTCCTTAAAAAATGAAGTTTTTACCTCGGCGGACTAGAAAGTGCAGTCCTGGCAAAGCACGTGCTTACATTATGAGCTCATGAATGGCGCACGGCAGGGCAAACCTCTTCCCTTATCTGCACACGGGCACTGAAGGCGAGCTGGTCTTGTTTCAATGTTTATTTAGCAATTTATTCACTGATTGCGTTCTCCCTAACTGCAGAGCAGGCACAAAATGTTGTAGACCGTGGACATAAACTGTCCTGGCTGGGTCCTAATTGGAGCCTTGCTTGCATGTTGCGTGTTTGTTCGAATACCGCCCCGCCCCCCAAAATAAAAAAAAAAACCAGCTCCCC
>JAWQUT010000094.1:761348-778601 GCA_033807755.1 Ellobium chinense
CTCCCCCCATCCCCCCACCAATCTTCACCTCACCTGTCTAATCCCAGTTTTCAGTTTTGACGTTACTATGTAGGCTGCAGTTGTTAGTGGTACAACTGCTGTTTAGATATTATTGTATTTCATGTAGCTTATTTCTTAGCGTCTTGTTGCTGGTGGTGAGGATGTCCTTGTTGTTGTTGTTGTTGTTGCTGTTGTTGCTGTTGGTGGCGGTGGTGGTGGTGAAGGTGTCGGTGGTGTCACTGTTATTGTTGTTGCTGTTTTTGTTGTTGTTATTGTTATATTGTTGTTGTTGTTGTTGTTGCTGCTGCTACTGCTGCTACTACTGCTGCTGACCTGCTGTTGCTGACCTGCTGCTAGTTTCTTTAATTCAAGCATAATTCAAGAACATGCAAAAAATCTTTTCCATCTTCTTCTAGCATTTGAATTCTTTCCAATGTCTTTAGCTTCACACATAGCCAGCATTATGTTTCCCCATGACTTCTTGCCATGTGCCAGTCTAGATCTCGCTTTCAGTTCCAGCACATGAGTCAGGGCTTGCTAACATGGCCTCTTTTTTTTGTTTAAACATTTTTTTTCTATAATTTCTCTCTGAGCAGCTTCTTTTTCTAGCTTCCATGTTGACAAGATTGTTTCTGTTTCACAAACTCTGTACTATCTTATAAAATATTATATTCTGTTAACGGGCATTTCCTGCAAAACTCTGCGTCAGATACGGAAATTTCTGGAATGCTTTGTTGATCGTGCCTAAAACGGGTTAATCCATTCTTTAAATATGAACTGAAACTGGTTGCTGTGAAGTCAAAACTTTTCATGGTGTTTTATAAGTAGATTGCGTCTGTACACATCGAAGGTTCTATCGTAGTAATCCAATGGAAAATCACTTACTTACATTTCTGAAGGTCTTTTGATGCAACCTGCGCCTTCAGGCTGACGATGATGAGCAGGTTGCATCGAAAGGCCTTCAGAAATGTAAGTAAGTGATTTTCCATTGGATTACTACGATAGAACCTTCGATGTGTACAGACGCAATTTACTTAAAGAACTACCATGAGCATTAGTAACGTCTGATTGACCATCATCTACAATATTTCAAAATGCAAAACTTTTCAGAAATTAGCTTAACTGACGTGGCATTCTACTGAAATTTCCCTACATTCAAAATTAGCAACACGTTTTCTTGTAAACTTGATGTTATGATCTCATCGTCTTCCTTTTTCCCCCAAAACCGTGATACTGTCTCGGGTACGCACCAGATTTCATTCCACACCGCATTCTTTCATCACGAGGAACGTGGCAGAGGGTATCAATGTTTGCCATTTTTCTTATTTTGGATTCACACAAGGACGTTGCAACAGCTGTAGGCAATAGCTGTGCATGTTTTTATATTTACGTG
This sequence comes from Ellobium chinense, assembly GCA_033807755.1. Lineage (NCBI taxonomy): Eukaryota > Metazoa > Mollusca > Gastropoda > Ellobiida > Ellobiidae > Ellobium > Ellobium chinense. Next base: position 762,742 of record JAWQUT010000094.1, read on the forward strand.
AGTGTTTTGTTATGCAAACACAAATCTTTCCTGTCTAAACACTAACAGCAAAATAAATGCATGTTCCAGGCAGTGCGGTATTATGTCAGAAACCTAACACCGCCATTTACAGCGTCCTGGTCGGATGGCATTCCGGAATGCATTATCTTTTTTTGGTGTTGTTGTTCAAAATGCTCTCTCTGTGTTTTAAGATATCAGGTGGTTTGATGGCGTACAATAAAATGCATTTCAGAAACGAATTGATTGCAGTTGTATTTCTGTTATCAGCTGTAAAAGAATATGCATTTTATAGATGGACTGAATTTGCTTGTATTTCCGCCATCAAGCCAGCGGGTTTTTCTTGTATAATGCAAAAGGCTTTGTCAAAGACATCTTGTAAACTACCCAAAATCGTTATCTTTGTTTAATATTTTGATTAACACTATCAACAGTTAGTATGTTTAAGGAATACCACGCAAAGAACGACGTGTTATATTTTACTACATGTTGTAATAAAATATGCTAATATAACGTGTGTGTATAATTCTCAATGTATGTATTATAAATGAGATGAAGAACATTGTATGGCAGAGATCATTCTCAGTTATTATATGCATGCACGGCCATTCGTGCACCGCAAGCCACAACTCCAACAATCATTACTTCCTCTTTCTACTTGTCAGTTGTCAGAGAAAACAGTTGGCTCATGTGCTCTGTTACATTGGCTTTTATTGGTGGATGCTTTTATTTTGAATTTCGTAAACGAAATTTGATGATGCAGTCATGCTTCCTTTTATATTTTGCCTTAACCAGAAGTGAGTTTTGGGTGATTTGACCAAATGAGAAAGGTCTATTGTTAAAGTTTTCTTACGCCGTAATTACACTCCACTTTCATTTTTTTTTTTTTGATTTAATTGCTGCTGGTGTCAATAATGACAGTTTCCTTGTGCATCGTCATGAATCAGTAACCCCCTCATAGGTTTTAAAACGTGTCAGGATTAATAACATACACGCCAGTTTAACTGCCTCCATCAACCTTTATTAATTGGCTTAAAGTAAGTTACCATTTGGAACATAACAGAAACGAAAAAACAACAAGAATGAGCAAACACAACTGAAACAAATATGGTCTGACAGCTGAAAGATGTTCCAGACTCAGCTCATTAGTGCAGGCGCCGGGTTACTTTGAATCTGATGAAGTTAAACATCCATTCCAGAAAGTCTCCGCTGGGAATTCACGCAGTTTCTAGACTAGTAACTGGCTAGACTAGAAGCCGCTTGAGAGAAGGGTGAAATTTTGTTTGCATTGCGTTGGCAAAGAATAATGGAATCATACTGTGACCAGCTGATCATTTCTTGATGGTACACTACCTAGGGTTCATATCGACACCGCTGCAAGACAGTGAAAGATAGTCTACTAAAAGGCAAAGTAATGAATACAGGAAATGAAATTTGCATCACTAGCACTGGGCAAAATTAGGTGGCGATCTTGCTTAGAAGGCAGAGACCCAAATTTTTACCTCATTCTAACAACACAAATAACAACAACAAATTTTACAAGTTTAATGGTCATGCCCAGACCGTACTGGACGGTAAATGGGCGATGAAAATAATATTTCAGAAATAATCGGATGAAGAAGATAAATTAGATTGTACACCATCACTAACAATAAATATACACGAATATAAATGCATACAGTAGTCTAGTTCACAGTTTCAAACAAAAAAAAGAGTGAGGCTCATGCATACCATGACGCCGTTTTCTAAGTAACAAAAACGTAAAAGTAAAGATTCATCTTTCTGGAATAAAACTGACTGTTCTGGGTACCATCAGCCACGCATCATTCCAAACTGGGCGTAATGATTGGACCAGCATTTACTGCCGGACAGGCCACTTCCTTTGGACATTTACCTCGCTACATTAATGTTTTCGACCATGACAAGGTCGATCAATAATCCACGGATCCTATCACTGATGCTTGGTTGTCAGGTCAACAACGCCTCCGTTAAAGCAAAGGGAAGGAGTTTCTTAGTTCACAACGACAACGAAATGGTCATCTCGTGTCGTCTGTCAGATCAAATCAATGCAGTTAAGCCTGCAAATTTTGACCTCAAGATTTCATTGTTCTGTCTTCTAACAGGATGCGACAAGAAGAGATGGATGAGGCAGCGTGGTCAGCTAGCTTGTAATACGTATGGACATTTCTACGCGTCACTGCGTAAAGTTCTGACTCTATTTTTACAAACTTGTTACCCTACCAGATTTATCTTTAATGCAGAGCTTAAAAACTTCACATGTACAACTTAGATTTATAAGATGGGAAATGTAAATTTCATGTGAAAATATATTTTTAGGTGATGGAATCCTGAAACGTTATGCCGTGACGCCAAATACCTCGTATTTTATATTTCAGCGGACGATTTTTCCTTGCATTTCTATGTCTTCTATAAGGATTGGACTCATCTGCATTACAGATACCATAAATGAAAGGCTTATAACAGTACTCTCAACAGATACAGAAATTTGATAGTCAAAAAGCTGATAGGGGAAATTAAAAACAGTGACCGTTACAGCGTGGCAGAGAAGTCTAACAACAGATAAACACGCTGTTTCTCCGACCAGGCGATTAAAGTTTATCAAATGACTTTGGAATTGTTCCCTTATACCTACGAATTGTCCTAAAAGAAAGCCGTATAATCATCAAACATACAATGTATAAACCTTGGGAAATGGTCATAATCATCAAACACAATGTATAAGCTTTTGAAAATGGTCACCTGATTTAAGGGGTTTACAAGCTTAAAAAAAAAAGGCATGGATTTTAAAACTAGAGATCTTGAAGGTAATTATAGGAATCCTCATCTATTAGTAACATTCACTTTTAAGATTTCCTTCAGAGAACCTCTTCATGTGAAAATGCCTCTAAACACAAAATATATCCAAGGGCCACCTTAAGATGGGTACTGAAGTAGAACATGCGACTGATGAAATATTGTCGCTTGTATTCTCAAAGCTTCAAGCAATAGAAGAGAACAGAATATTTTGTTACAGTAAATCCATCAGTTATCGCTTTCCTTAAGCGCATGTCCTCGTTGACCCATATTTTGGAAAGATGCGTTTAGCTTTGGCTTAAAATTTAAGTGTTACGTCAAGGCTTAAGGGAAGAGAGCTCCACTCCAAAATTTGGTTCTCTATTTAAGCCGTTATTGACAATCTTTGCGCCCTTGACCTGATTCTGAAATTCGGTTAAGCGCCAACATTAATTTCATAAGTGATGTTCCTTTATAACTTGTCACTGGTAGAACGACAACTAACATCTACCAACACGGCATGAGGCGTGTTCCCGAAATGTGGCCTGTCAAAGCGGTTCTGCATTCCTGACTGATCCTCGACTTAAGAGTACACAGAAGATGAGATGACTGTTTATACTTGCATTCAAAACTCAAGGTCGTATCTAGGTCACCAGATTCCTACACCAACTTCATACCCTCCCCTCCCACCTTCTTTTTTTTCCTTGTCGTAATCTCATCAAGAATAAACTTCATATACAGTCTGATCAAAAAAAAAAAAAAAAAAAAANGAAGATAATTCCCTTCTGCCTATAAGTCAGTACGGTATATATACAAGAGTTACAACATCTGTAGTATGTACCATATTCCTGGATTTTCCCTAGGCGTTGAATGTCTTCGAGAGCAGTTACTCATGTAAATTTCCCACCCGCCCCCGCCCCCCATATATATGATATATATATAATATATATCATTATAATAATTCAGTAGATATAATTCAGTAATTGATGGCAGTTTAAGGTTAGATGCAGCAACCAACGCGTAGAGTCACAGCTAGGAGTACTTCCTGAACTTTCCAGAAATCCCTTAGGGTCAGTGCCCTGCATTTCCTCCTGTGCCCGATTAGGACACTAGCGACCTGACTATGGATTGGCGGACCTGCCTTGTCCAACACGCTCACGATAAGCCCTCGACGTAGTAAACATTGGGTCTGATGCAGATAATGGGTGAAAATGCACATACGGATAATTTTGTGGAGCAGCAGAACAATTTTTTGACGCAGAACGCTCCCAATTTCCACTGCGAAAAAATATCCCACTAAATCACGCCTTCGGCTATGCGGACGCGTCAGATGTCATTAGCGCTGTATAAGCTGTCTTGTTGTCCAGCGTCAAGTACGGCCAAGTCTCGCCCAGTGTTTTATGTTGTCATCAAATATGCATATCTCGTTTCATTAACGATGGCTCGGATTCTATTTTATGGCTGCATTTAAGTTTATTACAACAGAACACTCAGCTGTGAGTACTTGTAAGGCAACGGACGATAGCTGTATGATGGTGGGCCGATATCTGAATCTCTGAGTAACGCAATACTCACCTTTTAAACTCTAAGTATCGAAAGCATCGAGTCTACTTTGATTCGGACACTGGATAGTCATTTTCATACTTTGGATAATGTCTACCCCTATTAATATTTTCGACATATCCGATACTTTTCGGTCCTTTCTATATTATTATCTGTGATGCTGCTAGGCTTTGCAATGAGGAGACCGGGCGCTAGTTTTATTCTGAGGGCAGACGGATGATCGGAAAAAAAAAAAGTTCATACTTAGATACATCAGATTTCTTTGATACCTCCGATTATTCCAATACTTCTGACAGTTTCGATATTGGATCGAAATCCTAAAGATACTCAGAAACGATACTGCCCACCATTATAGCTGCACTCATGAATTACTCGAGCCTCCAGGGTCGATGACCGCAAGCGCCTCAGGAGGGCAAATTAGCTCCTTATAGCTCTGATAAACATGACGTTGGATGTACGTAGGAGATAAGGGACAACGTGGCCCCTAGCAACACTTCCCCTCCGTGTGTTTATAGCACTGGGTACAGGGTACATGCAGTGCTGGTACGGCACTGGGAACATGTAGTGCTGGTACGGAAAATGGTCACTTGCCGCGAGTCCAAATAACCAGATATCTATTAATAGGAACTACCAGCATCAAATTGCACAAAGCCAAAAACGAATAGAAATCAAATGAGATGCTATTACCGGAAGTGCCAGTGACCTAAATGTTTGAGTGTCCTGCTTTGGAGACGTTGGCAATAGATTTGCGTAGGAGTGACTGCTTTGCTGGCAAGATAACAATTTGAAGGCATTGATTTGACTTTCTTCTTTTCCTCCACCTCCTTTGTCTTCTTCTTCCCTCCCTCATATTCCTCCTCATTCTTTTTCTCTTCCCATGCCTGCTCCTTCGTCTCTCTTCTTTTCCTCCTCCTAATTCTGCTTTCCTTCTTCTTCTTCTTCCTCCTTCTTCTTCTTCCCTCTTCCTCTTCCTTCCTGTCTTACTCCTTCTCCACATTATTTTTTCCATCCTCTCCCGCCTCCTTCTTCTCCATCGTCCTCTTCTTATCTCCCTCCTCTTCCTCCTTCCTCCTTTTCTCCCATCTCCTCCACTCTCTCCCTCCTCCTCTTCTTCCTCCTCCCTCCCGCCCCCTCCTTCTCCGCTTCCTCCGGCCTGTTTCCTAGCTTCCCCTGTTTCTGTTTACCATTGTAATTCTCAGTTCCATCTTATTTGAGCCACATCTACCTATGTGCTGCTACAGTTACCACCAAAGGTATTGTGTTGAAACTGTCGCCAAGATCTTCTTGTTACTTACACTCAGCTTTATTTCCACAAGAAAAGCACACATTGCTTACAGTTGGCTGGTGGATCTTTTATTCTCTGAACGTTTGAAAAGAAAAAAAAAAGTCATCAAGAGAGCAAATCTTATTTAGCTCTTGTCCCAACAACGTATAAGCATTTTATGGATTTGATGTCAGAATACCCAAAATGATCATAACGGAAGAGTGAATAGAGAATTGATATCAATGACGTCCTTTCAACCGGCAATTAATATAGGGCCCTTATCGAACCGACAAGGTTTGTAAGGGTTTCGACAAATACAAGCTCAATTTATACGCCCTAATAGCTTTTGACCCGGATGCGCACATGTAGAAAACGGCCGTATGAATGTAGAGGACATTTAAACTGATGAATATTATATGACCTGAAAGGGCGCAATATTCATTAACACAATTGCTCTGTTTAATAATATATTTTGTGATATTTGAGTCTCATATCTTAGTTAATACCTGCTCACGTGACATCACAGTATTATTACCCACCCCAGCAGGCCTGATCATCTTTGGACTTTCTTGGCTCTTTGGGAAGCCAAAGATCCGCTGCCATTTTCAGGCTCTGATCACTTGCATTATGACAAAATTTTCCACTGCCTAGAGTCAGTATAGAGGCTGGTGGACTGAGAAAACTGTGAACGGAAACTTCTCTCAAGGCACCTACAACACGGTCGACGGTGATAAGGAATCGAACCCACAACCTTTTATTAGATCCTGAGCCCAACATCGTAATCATTCGGCCACGCTAATCCGCCTTGTGCGGGTACACGTACTCATCAAGGCCTTCGTGTTCAACCATGTTGGCTCGCCAGTTTGTCATTTCGTTAGCACTTTTAGTGATTTACAGTGCTTTCTATATTCTACGCTCATCATCTATAGTAAGAAAGCGTGGGGGACAGCATAATACTTTAACCATCACAAAATGAACTTATTCTCTGCAGTCTAAATCTTTGAATAAATTGCGTTTTAGTAACTTACGCACACTCTTGTCCAACAAGGATAGATTACCAATCCGCGTGGGTGTCTACCATTGCGTTAGACTAGAAGACCGATTGCCCAGTCTGTTATCTTTAGTCGGAGCTCTGCGAAAATATCTGCTAGGGCAATGTCCTTCCGCTAGAGACATCAGTCCCGCACATCTTTGGGTGGCCCACATTTCCTTTTACCTTCAATCAAGGTCCACTGTAACTCCTCCCTTAGGGATCAGACGGACGTTTGAGCTCCACTCTGGCGGACTTTTACTATCTCTAGCTAGATCTATTTACGGACTCGTTACAGAGGGTTACAATGACATATGCGCGTCTGTAAAGTTGACGTCTCTGATTCGTTCAGTAAAAAAAAAAAATGGCAGAAAAATCTGTTACATTCGTTCTTTGGATTGCGCTATAGAATGTGTATGGTTTACGTTACCTCAGACAAATTGAGACAATTTATTATGAAATGGTAATATTTAATTACCTTCTTTTTTAAAATGGCACAATGCCATCAGCGTAATGCCACAATGCTGTTTTCATAACGATTAGATATATTTTTGACAGTTTTACTATTATTATTATTTTTGTTATTATCAGTGGTATTATTTGAAAGTTTAGAAAAGGTTCTGTCCTGTGTCAGTCTGTATGAGCTGCATTGATGTATACTGTTACCATTGCTTCTTCCTGGTTCATCTCTCCTCTTCTTCTTTTTCTTCTTCTTCCCTCTTCTTCTGCTCCATCTCGATCTTTCATTTCTTTTGCTTCTTCGTACCAGGACGAAGATGTCAGCAATATGATAACCTCTTTGACACGACTGTCTTCTCATTTCCTTCCTTTTTTCCTTCTTTTCTCCTTCAGTCTCATCTTTCACTGTCTATGTCTCTCTCTCTCTCTCTCTCTCTCTCTCTCTCTCTCTCTCTCTTTCTTTTTCTATTTCTTACACCTACGCAAAAACATCAGTTCTGGCATTAATACCACTTTGTTTCCTTCCTATTTTTTTCTTCCTATTCCATTCATTTTTTTTTAATCCGCCATGTAATCTTCGTCGTCTTTTTCGTCTTCTTCTTCTTCTTCTTCTTCTTCTTCTTCTTCTTCTTCTTCTTCTTCTTCTTCTGCCAACTACGAAAAAACTCAGCAGTATGATAACTTTCTTTGATATGAGTGTCTTCGTTTTCTCCCTTTTTCGTTCCCCCAACTCCCTATCTTTTTCCTCTCCTATGGTCTTCTTCTTCTTCTTCTTCTGTTCCCTACAACGACCAAAAAAAAAAAAAATATCGGCAGTGTGACAACTCACTTTGGCACGAGTGACCCTCCAGACATCATAGAAGACCCCGTTCTTGTCATTCAATGCCAGACACTTACAGCCAAGTTAATGCAGTGTGTTAAGTTCAGATTGGAACCATAATGTTAAACTGCCAACTCGCAATCTGAAAAGTCAAACTGCTAGTTCTCTGATCCCATGTTGAATATGCAAGAGCACTTTAAGAGACACACAAATGCACTCTCCATACCGCCTGCCCCCGTCACCCCCCTCCCAAAGGGGCCTTAACCCCCGATTTTTTATTTATTTTTTTTTGTTTGTTTGCACGTCATAACTGACCCTTGCTGTATTTGGGGAGTCTCCATTTCGTGTTGCGAAACATCTCCAAGACAGCCTCCCCCGGGGATCTGACCATCAGAAAATTGAACATCAATCAGGTATCGATATCCTGTGATATGTGCGCAAGCACAGTGTCAAGGAAATATATTTGAGAATGAAAGAGCACTATTGGCAGCCCTCAGCGCTCCATCATATTCATTATTTAATGCTGAAAATATTCTCGTTTTACTTTAAGCTCACAAAGTGGTCGCATCTCTTTCGTCCTTTGAGTGGTTTAAATATGTTTTTCTAAATCGGTTTGCTTTCTAGAACTCCTTGATCTTCGATAATTGAACGGGCCTTGATTTGACGATAGAGAAAACCGAAGGACAAGAAATTTACCTCAAGGACAGTGGTACTTTTAGACAGACAGACAGACAGACAGACAGACAGAGAGACAGACACACACACACACACACACACACACACACACACACACACACACACACACACACACACACAGGCAGACAAGAAGAAAGGCAGGCAGGTTATCAAACATGATGTTGCAGCTGTTGTTATCATTGTAAATGTTCTGGATTTTTTTTGTGTTGATCTTCCAGCGTAATACTAAGACTTCGGAGTCTTGCTAAGTGATCATTTAGACAGTAGCATCCGTGAAACTTTCTTCCCCTTAACCCCACCCCCACCCCCCTCCACCCACGAAAAAAAAATACTTATGAATGAAGTACCTAATCTGCCCAACATGAGATGCAATAATTCTGCCCTGTCTGAGCCTTCCGTGTCCTAGGAGCTACATTATATGTCATTATATTATTCCTTTTTCATGGGTATGTGATAGAATATTATGTCGGGAGTGTTGGTCACGGAAAAGAATACTTGCACTGATTGATGGTAACAAAATGTAGTGTTATTGTGAATCGATATTCTACAAGAGTTGCGACCATATGTTCACTAGTGAAAAGCGAGTCACATATTAGAGAAAGGAGTGAAATCCGTCACATAGCGGTGATGATAGGAGGGGAGGGTCAGCAATGCGTAATAATAGAGAGCTTTGAGTTTCAAATTCGTATCCTCTACGAACCGTTATAGCAGAGGTGGGAAGAGCAAAATGGCAACTCCTGGTGTAACCATCATGTTATACGTTACGAACTAGATATGTAACTAACATCTGATTCCAGTTTGAAATGTGCAATATGATAGTAACAATAGAAATCTCCGTATTTTTATGTTTATGTCTACTTCAACCATACGTGCCTGTAAGAGATCAGAACTTAAAACTAAAAACTCTCTAATGTTGACAAATCACATTATTGTAATCCTGTCAGACAGTTGAAATAGGTAACATTCGTCAACGCCATGGGAACCATCTAACGTCGCAACAGTTTTTGTTTTTGTTTGTTTTGTTTTAAGTGTTGATCCTCATCATGTCAGTGAACTTTTGTGAGATCAGAATACATTGCTTTGTCGGATTGTGAAATGTCACAGCTACAAAACAACAACAAAACAACGACAAAATAAAAAACGGAAAGAGAAAGAAAAAACAAACTTACTGACAACGTAGGGTCAAAATCCTATAAAATTTCTTATAACAGGGTGCGCGGTCTCATTTCATGATAATATTCAAACTTCAGTCAAAAGTGACACTCTGCAGAAAGCGATGAAGATATAAACTTATATCATTTTCTCTATTTTAAAGAACTTAAAAGAGCTGTGACCTTTTTTGAAAAGGAACAAAGACTAACCAGTGCCGCATAACCATAGATTTTCGGAAGATAATCCAATAAGTTTTAGATTGCATGTACAGTCAACTCCGCTTTATCACAGATGTCTGTCTGTCTGTCTGTCTGTCTGTCTGTCTGTCTGTCTGTGATTAGTACATGGCTGCAATTGAGTGAAAAGCAATTAAGCAGGAAACATCGTTCACTCCGGTAAACATGGCATACCAAGATTCTATACAGTAACAGGCTTAAAACTCGGACGAAACATTACACAGCACAGTCGAAACTTCCTTGACATCTTTATTATTTCTGTTGGGAATAGGTTAAGCAAGGTGTCTTGGACTCAGACGGGGGATTTCTCTGTGTGCAGTGTTTGTGATGTACAGTTTGGCAGAGCACTTGGGCAATGACATTTGGTTTGCAATGGCCAGGATTTATAACCTTATTCCCAGACTCTTTGCACCGTATTTTATCTGCATATTCATGAGTGCATGTATCTTCCCTACCACCCTCGCTCTCGGCTGTTTCTATTTCTCCATTGCACTCTTGCTGTAGTGATCTCACTTCTCGATGCTGTCTCTCTCCAATGGGCGTTCTTCCTATTTAATGCTATCTCATCTCGTTTTTCCATTCATTGCTCTTTCTCCAAAGCTCCTTCCATCCTCAAATGCTTTCTCATCTCGTTTATTCACTCCCTGCTCTTTCTCCAATGCTTCTTCCATCCTCAAATGCTCTTCCATCCCGTTTTTTCACTCCCTGCTCTTCTCCCAATGCATCTTCCTCACGCTTTCACTTCACTCTGTCTCATGCCTTGCTCTCTTTCTCTCTCTCTTCTCTCTCTCTCTCTCTCTGAGTCTTCTCATTTTACCCCCTCTTTCCCTTCTCTCCGTCTCTCTCTCCCCCCCTCTCTCTCTCTCTCTCTCTCTCTCTCTCTCTCTCTCTCTCTTTCTCTGTCTCTCTCTTTCTCGCTCTCTCCTTTTCTTTCAATCATCATGAACTCTGCCGCCTGATTGCCCACAATATCCAGCGGCGTCATGATAATTTCTCTAAACTGAGAGGCGCTGGCCTTGACACGGAAGACCAAGCGTCAAGATTTTCCTTCCTTCGCAATCACCATATCTCAGCAAGACATCATCTAAGCACGCTGACCTCCCCTCAGTTATTAATGGCACTGACAGGTAGGCAGAACTACCGGTATCTCTCATGAATGTCTAGAGGCCAGAAAATACTCGGGGGGGATTACAAGGTCAGAGTGCGCATTAACAGCCACTTTTGATAGAGGTGTTGCTGTGGTTTCCACCCTGCAGCCTGAAATTGCTTACAGGTCGAAACGTAGAGCCTACCAGTGTTACTAACGGAAACAAATGAGCATCCTTCATCTTAATGTGTTAGATCTTTTGTAACAATTCCTTTAAAAGTATATTGTGTCTGACTGTTACATAACCGAAACCAAATTATTTTACTGCAATGCGTTCTTTGAGGAAAGAGGGTTACAAAAACTCGGTTTTTATTCATCATATACAGAAAACCAATCTCTCTTATTATATTGTTGCAAAGCAGGAACTGGATCTGCTTTTTATTAGCCATTTTTTAAAATAAAAAATATCCGATAATTACTTGTCCGTCTGTACGGTCGCTCGTTCGTTTGCTCTCCTGCCTGCCGGCCTCCTACTTGCTTGCCTGCCTGTCTGCTTGCCTGCCTGCTTGTTTGCCTGTTTGCCTGCCTGCTTGCTTGCTTACCTGCCTGTCTGCTTGCTTGTCAGTCCGTAAGCGTTGCTTCTAACAGAGTGCGCTGAGGAGGTCTAATCTTACATCCGATGATGTCATTGCCTTCGACATTCAGAGGGAAAATTGGAGTCCTCCGGTCCAGTTGGTTCTGAACAGTGAGAGAACACGCAAGTTTTCCACAGACCAATGAACCTGAAAAGATTCCGCCGGCAAATGTCAGAATGTTAAACCAATGCCAGCCAGGAACATTTCCCAATTAAGATCACGAATGATATTTGCCGGCTCTGTGTCCTATTTGCTTGGCTGATGACCAAAGTACAGCTAACGACCTTGTTCGGTGGTGTAACTATTGAATGGACTGCTCTGCGGGTCGGCGTTAGACATCCAATCAATCATACAATGGTCAAGATGAAGAGTGGTCAATTGATCAGTCACTTAAGCACCGAAGTAAGACAGAAATCGATATGAGTTAAAGCGAGGAGACAAGAAGAAAAATGTACGACATAGTATTTTTAGAAGCAACAATCAATGGGCCTTGTGGTCAGCTGTATTGAGAAAGTTAACGTTGGCTCCACTCTTAACTGCAACTGGATTCTAGTATATTTCTGTCTATTTATGGTTTTCTTAGATTTGTTAAAACGAAGACCTGATACAAGGAACCAAATTAGCTTCTTCGGTCACATAATCAAGAGATTGTCGCTCACTCACTGGTTTCTTTACATGTTCTGCTCTGTGTCAGGCTGCCAGGCTGCCCTTGAGGAATGGCGAGCGAGTCATGCATGTAAAGATCATAATAGAAATAAATCAGTGTGAGCAACAATTTCCTTGGTCACCTCTCTGCACTATTATTGAAATATAGGCTTACAAAACTGCGCCGTCGGCAAGACAAAAAAGAAAAACCCATGTATCCCCCCCCCCCNATGCAATCCATACAGAGAGAGAGAGAGAGAGAGAGAGAGAGAGAGAGAGAGAGAGCTGTAGCACAAACGAGCAGATGTTAGGTGCAGTCATTATTACTGCCATATGATATTCATAACTTTGATGTTGGCAGTTGGGAAGTGTGACAGGGTCACGCATGAACACTGGGCTCCCACGTGAAAGTTATGCAGACAGTAGATATTTAAGATTTAAATTGCCATGAAATTATCGTTCCTGTGGTGTAGTGGCAGCACGTCCAGACTGCAAGCTGAGAGATTCTGAGATCAATGCCCCAGTAGTGACAGGAAATTTTCAAGTATTAGTTTTTTTCGGCCTTTCTTCTCAAAATGGATATTTCACAGTACTTTAGTAAAATCCCTTGTGATGTACTGTACTTCCCAATATCATGTGCAACATTTCTTCCTCTTATGAAATGAATACAAGAATGAAAATTATACTTTGCCTTTCCACCCTGTTACACTGATATTAATTTTGAATGCTTTGATAAAAACAATGCAGATCTTGTCGACTTACATGCGAATAAGCAGTCTCATTTAATGTATGAGTACTGAAGCGCAAGTCAAGGACTCGTCAAGGTCAGTGCGTGCAGTCAGGTTCCTAGGTTTGTTCAGTTCCTTTTTGGACGAGCCCATTTACCGGTTTGTGTAATTGGTTAGGGAATTCCTTTGACAAATCCAATCCAATCAGTGGTGGAATTCTATCCCGCCGCCTCGGATGGAAATAGATAGCTCCGTTGAAGAGTTGACTGGTCTTGGTGATGGGCGCCGCCTCACTTTTCAATGGAACAAGGGGGGAAATGTATAATATTTTATGTCTCATATATATATATCACAGCGCCGCGGAGTTAATTTTGTCATGTCGACCAAATGAGTAGTGTTATCGCTTTTCGTCTTCAGCTTTCCCTTATTCTTTTCCCCTTGTCAGGACCCTCTTCACTTCCTTGTCTGAAGAGGGCGACAGATGCATTCAAGCTTTGTACGCTGCTAGCCAGTATCATGATTTATGCTGGAGATCTCTTTGGTCGAAGACTTTCCTTTTATAGATGGCCCAGGAGCTGTACGCGCGCATAGCATCGGATTTATACGGCACATGATAATACGGGAATAGATCCCGTTGTTTTTTTATATGCATTTGTGTTCAGACAGTATTTAATAACAGAGATTTGATTTACTGAAATACGCTGAAATCCTTTAGAGCGTGTAAAGACTACTTTCCCATGGTTTTTTTATTTCGTTTTTCCTAATAAAAAATATTCTATTTGGGTTCTGGGATTGTTAATATGTCTTCCACGCTAAAGATTCATGGCAATACCAAAGGCTGCAGAGCCAGGAGGGGTCTCAAAGACATGGAAGGGATTTGCCATGTCGAATCTGTTGCATGGACCGTGACTTTGTTTGGCACGTTTTGAGGAGCTTCTTTTTTCTCTTTTTTTCCATTTTGTATTGTTTTTGCAGTATTCTGCTGGAAGTGTTACATCAACAATGAAGATATGAATCAGACGTGTACATTGTGTTTATTAGTGAACTGATAAACTGGCTCTGATAGAGCGAACGCCTTTCGGTGATTACAGTGTTTTCAATGTATTGAATCTTTTGCACGGAATGTGGCTTTGAATTTATGAAACCATTAACTTAAACAATAGTAGCACTAACTTCAACCGCCAAATAATGCCCTTTTTTTTTCAGTGTTTCGATTATTGGATTTTCCTGTATCACTTTATTACATCGGCAATCGAAACCGTGAGACAGCGTACGTATCGTGTCTATTTGTAAACAACAGGTATGCTGTCTCGGATACTTCGAACGCCTTTAGGCACCGCCTGCTAACAAAATGATAAATCTATGTCCTGTAAATGATACTCAAGACAAATTACTTTTATTCTATACCGGCATCCATTCCGTGTAGTGTACTAGCTGGTTACAATCAGCCGCCATTCTCTGCCCAGACAACATCGCCATGTTCAGCTAACCAAGCTGTCAACCTAGAAATCTCGGACTAACATGACCTACTTACGAAAGAGTGAATGGAAACGGAAGTAGCGGTGAACTCTACGGCAGAAGCGAACGCCATCTAGTGAGTGGTGATTGTACTTTTATTTCTTGCGAAAAGTTAGTTCGTTAGAGACGTGCGTATCAAATATTGCAATCTATAGTACAGAGACATGTAGTTTGATGGATAAATACACAGATAAATAACGTGGTAGACGAACGTAGTCTTGCAATGAATGAATGAATGAATGAATGAATGAATGAATGAATCGGCCACCTTAAGAGTTCATTGATTATATGGGACTTTGTCACGAAAATGTCGTTGTGACTAAGCCACACTCACTGATCGCTGAGTTGTCTGCCGTGAGCAGAGTAGATACTGTAAATGTTATATTCTACTTTATGGTAATTTAATTAAGACGTACCACTGGTCACGCCATGCTCTATAACATCTGTTTTCTTTGAATTATTGATGTGTTTGGTGGATGTCCTGTCTGAGAACAAGCATCTTTTAATTACGGACCCCGCATTATTTATACCTTCGCCTCTGGCTAGTAGACAAGATTTCATGAAATATGATAATAATTTCAACCACAACAACATATTTATGCGCGTTTTATGGTTATCATTTTAGAGGTGGGACAAATAGGCAGTTCTTCTTCCCTCGAGCTCCGTCATTTCTATAAATGAAAAATTAATTAGATTATGCAATATTATACAAACCGTCTCACAACACTGCACATTATCTTCCATTCTACACTATAGAATCAACTAAGAAGAGAGAGAGAGAGAGAGAGAGAGAGAGAGAGAGAGAGAGAGAGAGAGAGAGAGAAACGAACTGATACATGTTCACATGCATAGGTAGGGACAGACCATGCAGGCTGACCGACTGCCATAAAGACAGACCACGACATGCATGAAGTAACCCGAAGATCCCGAAAACTCGAGTCTTGTGCAGTCTGTATAATTTGGAATTTTAGAAAGTATAGTTGCCATGGCGTATCACAGATGGTTGCCAATGAGATTACATGTATAGGGGCAAAAAAGAACTGTCGGTGCTGAATTCGGTAGCCTTGGCAGGTGTTTGCTATAGACAGGTGGTCCCCTTATCTGGTTCGTCTATGCACGTTAATATTTTGCCTTATATTTATACCTAGATAGCCAACAAGAGCTGCCTTTGATAATATTCTCCACTAATTATTTTGCTGAGCAATAAATGCAAAGTGGCACAATTTTTTTTTGGGGG
>JAWQUT010000094.1:778611-798714 GCA_033807755.1 Ellobium chinense
AGGAGGGGGAGAAGGGGGGTCATTCCACATGTAGAGGATCTTTCTCATGATGTTTAGAGCATATAATTATTATCTGTGTGTATCGTTAATAATCTTTTGGCCAGAATATCTCCACTTAAGTCAAAAGTACGTCAGATATTACTACCTTCGCCAAAACGTGGGTGGCTTTGGACAGGCTGACGAATGAGCCTTCTTAAGACTAAGAGCTAATTGTAGTTGTGCTGACAGTGGGCCGATACATGATTTCTTTTTTTAAGGCATGGCGATACTCAGTCTTCACGCTCCTAATATCGAAAGTGCCCATTATATTTTAATTATGACACTCGGAACCCGTGGGACGTAGGAATTTCAACATTCAGGCAGCGAAAGTATCGACTGGGTCTCGAAACTCCAGAACTTTTATATTTGAACCGACAACAAGATTTCTGGGTATCGAAGTCATCGATACTTATAAATGATATTGTCCGGCAGAAATTTGTGCACTACTTTCGTTGTATTACTGCGATATTCAGAGAGTGCTGCCGAAGATCAAAGTGTGTGCGCAGTTCCGACCTTCATGTACTGGTGAAAACTTTTCTCACCCATATTTTGTTTATCTTGTCATGATTGACTTTTCGTCCTTGCTTTCAACACATTTTTTGTTGGAATAATGAGGGGATGGACGATTTTTTTACATTTTATATTAAACTCCTAAACTGTTCTATTTCAAACTGGTTTGGCTGAAATTATATCAGCATGCCCATAAAATGATATTACCTCTGCTACATGCTTAGCCTACTTGACACATTGCCTACCTGCTTCACTCACCTACCAATCTAACAAACAACAACAACAACAACACCAACAACAATTAACGCTACCCTATATTTACGACCAACCAACCACGGCTATATTTCCTGTCCCATCTGTTAACTGGGGTTCATTTATTTGTCTGTCGATTGTGGTACTGTGTACTTCATTTATTTGTCTGTCTGTCGGCCTTGGTCTCTATTTCCCCTCCTTCCTTTCCAACCACTCTCTCTCTCTCTCTCTCTCTCTCTCTCTCTCTCTCTCTCTCTTCTCTCTCTCTCTCTCTCTCTCTCTCTCTCTCTCTCTCTCTTGTCTCCACCCCACACCATCGCTCTTTAAAACTAATCTGCTGCATCTCAAAAACAGCTGTTCGAATGTCCTGCTCTAACAGTTTCAGCTTGCCAAGAAGTATAACAAAAGATATCAAACTATTCAATTACTTCTCAGATAATGAGATGCTTTGCCTCTACCCTAAAAGTTTCACCTTAGAACCTTCATCTAGGACACCATTTGTTTTGCCTTAGCATCTCAATCTTATCGCCGCTATCTTTCTTCCCCATTACCACCTTCACCTCCACCCTTAACCACATACATTCTGGACTATTTTTTTCCTAGTGAGTAAAACTTGTGTTTTCTACACTGTCGTAATTAATTTCAGTTTTTCTCCGCCGAGATTTCACGTTTTTGAACCATCTGTCTTGACCACCGGCGCGCACACGCGACCTGGTGAGTTGGTGAGTGTTGAGCGGCACCGTTATCAGGTGGCATCAGGCGGACCACAGGCATCCGGGCAGAGTTAACTGGGTAGGCGAGTCATCTCCCCTTTACTTTCAACCTGCGGTGTCCAGTCACCGCGGCGCTTGTCTGTTTAAAGATCTATCATCAGATTAGTGGGAATTCTTTAGATTTCAGGGTAGTTAATCTCTTGGCTCAAATCAAGAGTTAGTGGTTTTTAGTTCTTGAAGCGCGCGTTCACTGATTTGTTTGGCTAATGAGCGTCAGCTACAACGCATTTCAATCGACGGGAAAGTTCTTGTGAGTTCGAATAAAAGAAAGATGTGATTATTTTACAGCAACATATATCATGGGACAATGATGTCAGTTTTTACAGTGCTCATTCAGTGACCTGTTAAGGTAGCAAACGTTTACTACACGGCACATCTGACTCGACGAAAGATTGACTGTAAGGAAGAAGGTAAGAAACACAATACCTTATTTCAACAATCTGTACAATATTCCATATCTGTATGATCTTTGTAATGATATTCACACGATATTTATTATGAATCATAAGTTTCGAAACAAAATGTATGTTGGCGTTTCTTGGACGTGAGAGAATTGATACGATCTACTGTAGAACGAAAATTAAATGCCTGTCTTTCAAATTCGCATGATGACTTAAGATTGATTTTATCTCATGTCAGGCGAATTTGATGCTCCTCCAGTCGTTTCCTTTTGCTTCTGGGCTGTCGGAGTACAGTCGACTTCATTTTAATCGCAATCCTGATAATCGCAATTTCCGCTTAATAGCATCACTTTTCAAATGAGAAAATCCTGTATAAATATATAATATGTCATTGGATAATCGGAACTCCCTTAAATCGTAAGTTGGCTATCCATGCTCCCGAGGAGCTGGCTAAAAACAGTCGTATATAATGAATAAGATCATACGCAAAAGAGCTGTATTCAGTTTTTATAAATTCTGATAACATTTTCGGGATTCTTGCAGAGGCTCAAAAATGTTACGATGTAGCCTGAAATTCCCATGAGAAATCAGTTCTCTTCATGACAACAACAATGAAAAAAAAAGTATGCCAGCCTATTAATTTTTTTTGCTCGAAGCTTCATGTCTTCTGGAATGTGGTGATAACTTAAGGTTGTTCACTAAGGATGTGTGAATACGACCTCTGCTCTGCCGATAACTAGCAACGTTCGATGACGTCATCTTCCTCTCACTTGGCTGATTACAATGTAATAAGACGTCCATTCATTTGGCCAGTCCAGCTCTTTCTTGCTTTATACCGTTGACTGTTGACTGGAACGTATAGCTTAAGTATGAAATTCCGTGTCTTTGAGAACTGGTTAGTATTCAGTCATTTAGTTTCAAATGTAACGGACGTTACGCTGACAAATATTCGCGCATACCTTCACTCGTGGACAAGAGTCTCGGACTGACAGAATGATGTAAGGTAAACGCTGTGTCAAGTAACGATGGGTGTAACGCCCAAGAGTCTTTAATGACTACAAGATGCTGAGAAAGCGAAGAGTAGCCCGTGCATGATAAAAGACATGAGCAATTTACTCAGAGCGACATCAGCTGTCTGGGATGCTTTGAAGTGTTTTGATGAGTTTGTCAGTTAATGTTTAGCAATTGCAGTTGTTTGTTTGTCCTCTCTGAAACATTTTCATTGCTGCTCAAATCTTATGGCTAACGGCATAAAGCTAAGAGCTTTCTCCTGGTGCTACATGTTAGAAGCGGTAAATGCTGCTTTACATTTTTAACACGTAAAAACGTACAGCCCGCCAACAGAAATGGAAATACGATGTAAATGAAAGGTCATCCCATTAAATTCCAGAAAAGTGAGGGATAAAAACAAAGAAAGAAAAGAAAAATCATCAGTTTCTTCCCTTGTCGTCCTTGTCCCCCCTCCTTTCTCTCTTTCTTACTTTATCTTTCCTCTCTCCCTCCTCTTGTCTACATCTCTCACTCTCTCGGTTTCCCCCATTGCACTCTTATATGTCATCACAACTTTCTCGTCCATAAAACAGCAATTTTTGACCAAAAAAAATCTCAGACTGCAGAGAAATCTTGTTGATCAAAATGTCTCAAAAGTATGATGTGCTTAAAATCTAAACACCTCTGCCTGAATACCTGTAAGTCGTCACATCCACAAACAATTCTTTTAAATGATATAATTCAGCTCTTGCGGGAATGTTCTTCTCAAACACTTAAGCACGTAGATCTAGATATAGGAAGCGGTTATTTCTTATCGAATACTGGGTCACTATCCCACTGCATTACTAAGCTCGCAGAGACAAAATCATAATCAACAACATTGCCAAGCTTATGGAGAGAAAAAAACTACATCTCACTCTCTTTTGAAGCAAACACTTATGTAAGTGTCATGGAAATGGTGAGTGTAGAGTGTGAGTGTGAAATGATAGTAACTGACCACCTACAACTTAACAAGTGTTTTTGATTTGAAATGTTAGAGATAAGAAACGCTCTTCGTTGACGAGCAAGGCAACAGAAGATCTTCGGAGAAAAATATCCCCCGTCTTGCTGGTGGTTTGCCCTTCTGGCGCCCTTATATTCGAAAGAAGCTGGGTCCATGTGTTGACTTTTTTGTCCACAAGGAGAGGGGTAGAATAACCTTACTAGTGTTCTTGATTTGAAATTCTACAGTAATGCTCATAAATATGTCTTTTCTCATAAGTATTCACAGATGTCATAAGAGACTGATTATAGACGATAGTTGGCAGTTTTTGTGTCCGTGGCAGCTGTTTCCTTGGCATCACGATCAAAATTCATGACACTGAGTTTGACATTCGCTTTGTGTATTACACATCGGATTAGGCGCATAAAATGTCACGGGGAGCATATTATGACTGTAGATACTGACTGTATAGGAAGATGGCCAATTTAACTTACAGTCAGTTAAGGATGACATTTATAGATCTTGCCAACTTTAAATGATCAGAGTAGTGATAAACGTTAGCAACAAAGTGACTAGTTTTGATGTTGAAGCAACAACAAAAAAAAACAACAACTATTTAATGATTTTATCACATGACTTCAACGGCTGTCTGTCAGAGACGGAGTACACACGTACGTATCTGCTATTTCCAAGCTGCAGGCTTGCTAGCATAGGCATAGGATGTAAGTATGGTTAGGACACGGGTATGCCGTATCGATATGAACTACAGGAAATGAACTTAGAATTCTTCGATAGCACAATGTATTGACGTCATTTTAAATGGACGCCAAAAATTGCAGATCTCATTTTACTATAGCCTAGGTCTATTATTCTTGAAATCCATGTTACCAATAACATTTGCACAGAATCTAAATCCTCAGCTCAACAGTCCTCAAAAAAATACATACAGTTTAGTCATGATTTGCTGCAGAATAAGGGAGTTGCACAAAGAAATGGAGGGTTTTAGCACAGTTGATCATCGTCTGTGTTTCCGAAAATAGCACCTGTCTGCTCATGATGCCATGCTTAATTTTGCATAATAGTTGAGAACGGTCCATGAATTGATCGTTAATCGGAATTGATTGAACAATGATCGAGAATCCTAAGATAGTCTCTCATCTCTACTTGTATACAACTCCGTAAAGCACTGTGCGATGTACGTGGGGCACAACCAACTCCGAGCTATAAGATACAGTAAAATTCACAGAACATTCAAATTACTTGATTGCATAATTGCAAACAAGTCGAGATAGCATGCCATGCCGATGTATAGATTTAGTTTGTCCTTGGCTGACAGCGACTGCTGAATGTTCTTGAGCCTGAATGGCGAACATCACTGTCTTTGTTCTGTAATTGGTCTTGTCAGGAAGGAAATCATAACATAAAGTAATGCCTCGTTGAGCCTTGATGTGAGGTTTCTTTATTTTTGTCCAGAGCGATGTACTCGATGAACGAAATCTCTAAAATCAGGGGGTTTCGGGATGCACACCTCTAATCCTGATAACAATACGAGATTCTCACAGGTTACGCCGACAAGAATTAAGAAATTATCAAATGTAGGTCATAATATCTAGGTCAAACTGACGGAGCTGTAATTCTATCTAACATGGGATGAGTAAGTAACCCGGAAGTGGTTGAGACAGTAGAGTTGCGCAGACGGCAGTCGAGTCATTGGGTTCTGGGGATCTATGCAAAGACTGAACATTTGTTGGGGATTTCTGTTCCATTCCTTTGGACTGGTTTCATTGTGGAACATTATGCAGCAGACCGCACATGATACCCTAAATGTCTGGAGTGGAGGGAATCACAGCATTCTCATGACATTTACGGCCTCATCATATTATCCTCTATGCATGGATTATTGGAGTCTATTTCTATACAGTGCTCTTGTCTGTCTGGAAGTAGACTATTTACGGAGGCTGCATGCTGAGGATTTAGGCTGGTTCATTATGGCCTGTCTTTACGACGCCGGGATATGGCAATCAGTCTGTGTTTTGTCGAAAAGAAAACAACAAAGAAACACTACCCATATTGACGCTTAAGATCGAATATCATTATGTCGAGTGTTCAAATAAAAACTGAGAGTTTAAGAAAACAATCACATAACGATAGATGTAAGTATAGTTTAATAAATGTCGTGAGAGCTGCATACCAGGGAAAATTAAGCTGACGTACAAGGAGATAATGTCTTAAAAATCTCAGATAGTGCAGAATCATATGGATGTTTGAAATAGAACAAATTACCATGTACATATACAAGTCCTTTGAACTGTTCTAAATCCAGGAACAAACGGGTATAATCTATAACTACTCAACAGTCATTAATCTAGGTGTTTAACTTTGGTCACAGCAAAACAAAAAAAACAAAAAAACGCATTTCAAAAAGTGACATGCAGTGTCTTAGTGTCTTAGATTGCACACAGGACATGCTGCAGATAGCCATAACTATGTTATCAGTTTTTTGTTGTAACATAATCAGATCATTCATACGTGGAATTTGCAGCATTAGCAAACAAGATATATCTGTTATTATGTTTAAAGTTTCAGCGGCATAAGATTTGAATTTTTGTAGTTAATATACTTTAAGATTAAGTAAAGTGGTTTTTTTTTGGTTTTTTTAATCGCCACGCGATCTATACAAGTAGATCTATATCGACGTATACGGTGCTATAATATGTCTTTATTAACGTTGTTTATAAGCTAGGGTAAATTAAATTAACATGTATTACAACAGTCTATGTGTGCTGTGCATTAATTCTGTCTTGGATGTAACGTGTTGACAAAAACGTTCTTTTGTAACCATCTATAACGTATGATTCCTCTTGGTCAATATTGATCTAATCTGTTCTCAGAAGCTGAGATGAAATGATGACGTGAGGTTCATGGGAGCGTCAGCACTCACGAAGACGAGCTTGTTTGCGTTTTACTTGTTTATTTGCTCGTTTGCGTGTATTAATGTCTTCGTTAAGAACACTATGGCAGCTTAAGCCATATCATGCATTATGGAAAGGCTTTGTGGGGATTAAATCGCGTTTGGGAGAAGAAGAACGGCCCCCTAGAGATTGGTTTGGTTCGTGTAACTGGATTTCGTTTTCCTGAAATGTCTGAGAAATTGCTGTCAGATTATGTGAGCGGTTGAGAGGCTGGTTAATACAATGCGTGCACATCCGTCAGATGTTCACAATACTGCCGGGCAATGACAAAACGCCGTATAATCGTAATTTCGTTATGATAATCTGATTATACCGTGGTTTGTAGCTGTATGGCAGAATACGCTCTATATATAATATGTCATGGTATCACCATGTCAAAAGATGTCGCCCTCTCTTGGTCCATGTAAGTCAGTGTCAGAGATTGGCTTCGGCATAGATAGACACCATGACCTGACCTTTCCAGCGTTGTCTGTCTGCTCATGGCAAAAAGTACTGATATGGACTGAACAGAGAGACAGTGTTTCTGGATGCACAAAAGGGTTGTCCACTGTTTCAGTACACTATTTCTCTTGTATACTCGGTTGCAGTGCCATTCTGCTGTCAGCATGCATCTGTTACATATGTTTTTCACTACTTAGAGTGTAAAGCTATGAGTAAAAAGAGGGGAAGAGAGAGAGAAGAGAGAGAGAGAGAGAGNAGAGAGAGAGAGAGAGAGAGAGAGAGAGAGAGAGAAAGCGAGAGAGAGAGAAGGAAGGAAGGAAATATGTGCTGGTGTGCGACTGATGGTAGAGAATGACTTGAATGGATGGGCCAATGTTAAGAACATTGCTGTCACTTTCGCTCACATATAGTTGGATGTCGTATTGTCTGAGCTCAGTAAACCTATTATTGTTGCTAATGCTGAGACTATATGACTATGGAACGTTTATAGACACACTTGATTTTCTCCTGCTTGAACTTAGACGGTGCTCTTTGCCATGACATGGCTCAGTGTTGTGTTGCTGTGTTTGTGGTGTGTCTCGGTGAAACTCGATGCCAGTGGTGATTATATACATGAGACAAGGCCAAAGATAATAGGGTTCAGAATCGCGAGCGAAAGTGATACACGCTTTTTGAAAAAAAAAAAGAAACACACATCATATGACAGGAGAAACAATAACAAAGGATGTCAATGAACCAGAGAGACAAAGAAAGAGAGAGCAGAGAAAGACAGACGAGAAGGAGAGAGGATGGCAGATGACTGAATGGGGTAACAATAAGGATAATAATAATAATACGGTTTATACGTCTCGTATCCGGGCTAATGCCCGCCCACGCGGCTTCACACTATTATTACTCCAGCAGGCCAGACCATTTTAGGACTTTCTCAACTCGCTGGGAAACATGCAGTGCTGCAGCCATTACAGGTGCTGAACACCAGCATTCCGACAATATCTTCCACTGCTTATAGCCAGGTATACATTGTACAGACGAGTGGACTGAGGAAAATATGAATGACATGTTTTTCCAGGGCACTTACAACATGACTGTCGTCGGGAATCGAACCCACGACTTTTAGATCTTGAGTTCAGCGCCTTAACCCTTCGGCCACGCTGCGTCACAAAAATATAGCAATGTTACTTGCTCATATCTTTATATATCATAGCTTTAGCATTGTGCCACAAAATGCATATTTAAGTTTCTACCGGATAGGTTACTACTATGTAAATATAATGGTCTCATATACTTTTGCTACAACCACTGTCGTATTATGACTTTCGGATCGATCATCACAAGCTTCCCTTATGGCTTGTGACAGATAACACTGAATTGAATATTGTCTTGATAATGCATTCAACTTTTATTAAGGAAGAGTCCCTAGGGCTTCGCTCACCAGACATGCAAAACCGCAATCTGAGGCCATCTTTATTTAAGCAAAACGAGGGAGCATCGAGTTCAAAGCAGTGCGTCAACACAATTTAAAATTCCATATCTACATGTCCCATTGAGAGAGATGCATGCCAGTGAATACGATGGAATTTATCTTCTCTCTGCAATGGCGTGATATTTGCGTCAAAGACTGGCACAGAAAAGGCGCTCAGACGATAAAGTCGACCTGATGTTTGCAATACATGCGTGCGCTCTGTCCAGCTGTCTGTGCCAAAAATCTCCGCATATCGTTGTCGGGATAATAAAAAAAAAAAAGATTACAAGATGTTTATGGTAAATGAGCTTCAAAAAATAATCCTTGCTCTGATGTATGCCCTTTCATTTAAATGTTACAGGTTGCTGAGAGGTAAACCTTTATTTTTTTCCACGAGGTAAATGGCCTGTGAAACTTTAACACCAAGTACGGAGGTTTTGAAATTCTATGTTCCAGGCATGTCGTAGGTGTAAGGATGCGATCTCGGAGAAGTGAACATTTGTTCTTGATGTACATTTTGTGATCAGGAATTTAGATCTTGCCTTAACTGACTGTCTAAAGGCTTAAGAATCTGAGACTAGCTTAAAGCATATCTAACGTAAAATAAATAAAAAGCCTGCGTTTTCAGAAAAAAAAAAAACTAAAAGAAAGAAAGACAGACAGACAAGAAAGAAAGACAGACAGACAAGAAAGAAAGAAAGAAAGAAAGAAAGGAAGAAAGAAAGAAAGAAAGAAAGAAAGAAAGAAAGAAAGAAATTAACCATTATCTGGTGCGGAATCTCGAGGTTTTGCTATATCTATTCATACAGCTAAGCCCATGAAGGTTTCAGTGTTAACAGAACGCACGCTCCTGTTAAAAGTCTCCATTGACAAGAAAACAAGTCAATGGTGGAAACTCATTAACACACTTTCTCTCGTCCACGGTAATAGACGACCTTGACCCGCTGAATGTGTGGCACATCTGGCAAACCCCAAACTGTGAAAGATTACACCAGTCTGTCAAAGGTTTGCCCAACAAAACGTAAAAGGAAGAAACAGCAACGATACCATTGTGTGTAGATTAGCATTATTACCAGATATTACCCTCCGCGGCTTGCGAGCCCCGCAAACCTAGCTGGAGATTGCAATCTTTGGATAAAGGATATTATATTGCACTGTTGTGTTGTCGTTTTTGTTCTTTTTGTGTGTTGTTGATCTTTCTTGTAACATTGTCACATCCAATATCTTCACTTTTGGTTTCATTCTATTCGTAATGCCTGTGGTTACAGCCACGGTCGCGAGTCGGCTTACATGGATTCGATGCTGAATTTCAATGGCTGTACAAATGTCTTTTGCTGTTCTTCATTTTACCGCCAAGAATGAAATACCTGTTAAAAGGAAGAAAGTGAGGCAGAGACAGCGTTACAAAGAGAAAGAGAGAGAGAGAGAGAGAGAGAGAGAGAGAGAGAGAGAGAGAGAGAAAGAGAGAGATAGCAAAAAGGAAGAATCGAGAGATGGAGATAATTATGAGGATGGAAAGAAGAAAAAAACTAAAAAATGAATGATACCAATGAACGTAAGATTGAACTGTTAAAGTACAGTCAGCAATAAGATAAGATAAGATAAGATAAGATAAGATAAGATAAGATAAGATAACTTTATGGGTCCATATTCTGGAAAATTGTTTTTATTCAGCTGTTCTACTTTTCCATCGAGGCAGTTGGTGATGCTGGGCTGGTATAGATAAAGGGTTTGTCGTAGCTGCTCGAGTCAGTTAGATGATGCTTGACTGATACGTGAGGAGATTATTTTTACAATTTGGTGATATCTGAGGGCGATCCTGTTTAGTTTGCAGTTCTGTGTTCTCAGCTGAAAGAAAACGCCTTGGTTTCTTCGATTTAACTTGATAAGGTTATTACTGAGTTTGGTTGAAAATGTCTTTGTTGTACATGGTTCATCCAGCAGCTTCTGTGGTCCATCTGTTTCACTATTTTTCATTATTGTTATCCTTGTTGATCTGCCTGGCTGTTGTAAGTAGCGGTGTTCAAAAATAAACCAGAAAGTAAGAACATAGGAACTCTGTGAGACAGCCATAATCGAAATGCCACATATCAAGGAATCTGCTGGCTGTTACGATCTAAAACACTGTCTTTCATTGTCTGATACATATCTTATTTCTAGATTTATCAGGCGGACAACTTGTGAGTGTCGGTGCAAAAAAAAAAAAAATTATCAAGGAATCTGATTGACTGTCGCTAATCGAAACATTGGCTGGTGGCTTTTATTGGCTGATACATCGCTTACTTCCGGGTTTATCAGAAGCGATAACTTGTCGAGGATTTAGACTGTCTGCTGTGATTGACACACTCGCTTTCATTGGCTGACACGTGTATCTTATTTCCGGGTTTATTTATAGCCTTTCACCTGCGATTTCGGCTCTCATGATATTTTGTCCATAGATGCTGACTTAGTGTCCTCGAATATCACCCTTAACAACTACGTCATAATAACAGAATACACACATATACAGACACAGGCTTTTCACAAAACGCTCGTCTACCAGGCTATGGCTCTTAGCTCATAGCAAACAAAAAGAAACACTACAAACAAAACAATAAACGACAAAAGATGTATCAAATTTTCAGTGCTTTGTACACCTGTCTTTCTCACAGCTAGTTTGCTACATATATTTATATACATTTACTTATTACTTGGAAAATTCGTATACACACTTATAATATATTTAAAAGGAAAAAAAAAGCATGATGCAGGAGAAATACATTATGCACAAGAGGCTACCACTCTTTGAAATATTCAACGTAAGGTTCCAATTATCCAGTTTTTTTCAATGCTTGTGGTGAATATCTACCTGTAGAGTTCCCAGAATAATGCTTTCATGGAGCCGAAGCGATGGGTTCAACCCTGGCCTTGAGAGAAAGATGATGTGGCTTTGATCACGTAGAAGTCTGCTTCTATTTTAAGACAAATGGGTTTGTGGCACACGACAAGATATTCATTTCCTCCCGATCGCCAGCAACAGTCAAGGGTAACGATAAACCATTCTTGCCGTACGATTCGCTCGAGATTTTGGAATCTACCCTGCTCTGGAGAAGTTTCTATTCCAAGGGTTCTCAATCTGCCATGGCTGGAGTACCCCTATTATGCCAAAAGGCAATTCTTGTAAACTTGTCATAAAAACGTTCACCTGGTCTTAGAGCCTAATAAAAGAAAGCCAGTCAATCACTCTTATTGTTAGTTACCATAAAATTACATTTGCATAGCTCCTGGAATCTACGTGGCGTTTCCTAAGGGTTCGCACTTCCCAGGCTGGAAACCGTTGGAAATTATACCCTGACCTTTCACGGTGGTAGGACCCGTCTCCATCTATCTCTCGAAGGTGAGATTATTACGACCACGACCACTAGCCTCGTTTTTTTTTTACCTCTTTGATAAGAACAAGGACAGCGCCGAACAAATGTAACTGTTACCTTGCCGTTACGCAACCTGGGTAAAGTAAGTAGTCTCCGAGTCTGAGAAGCAACAAATTTCTTTTATTGGCCGACACATATTGACAAAGAAACCAATCAGCCCGGGTATTATATAAGTGGTTAGAAACTGATACCCACCTAATCTTGTACGTGTGACGGTCTGGGATTCATGGCCTCTCACGTATTCTCGTAATAGAGGATTATACATGGCATAACGGTGGCTCAGATGTTTTTTTTTGTCATAGAGATAGCATCACAACAATCTCCATAAGTGTTTCGTACATAATGACAAATGACAGTTAACTACTGGTACCTTCCAGTTATATCTTCCTATAGTAAGTGCTGTTAACTGGACTATGTAATCAGGAATTGCTTAGTGTCATTATCTGTTTTCTACCACTCCTGAAAATTGACATATAACGTTTAATGAGTATATAAAAGTTCTTACTGTAGGAAAACTTATCATCCCGTGGTGTAATGTATGTAAACATCTCGCTTCAAATTAAATTGCCTATGCCTGCTTACTGATTTGTTTTTTGGTGTTTTTTTTTAACGCAACTGTATTTACTTTCGAACCCTGTGGATCGAAATACAAACGATGTATAATGTTTTGCACATCGTGCTTTCCTACTGTCGTGTTTAAATTCATCGCTTACCGATGACCCCACAAGATTACCTGGGCATTTCAGCAAATATACAAAATATTCACACTAAGAAACCCAAACTAGTGAAAACGATTACAGGACCTAAATGTCCTGCAAGATGCTGCCAAAAAAAAAAAAACCCTTATGTTGGCTGTGGGTAAAGGCTAATAAACAGTAGCATGTCATTCAGGTGATCAAGTATGCATCCGATGAAAGAGAGTTTATAACACTGGCAATTATAATTTCTTGAAAACATTCCTTAATTTAATTGTAAGGATAATAATTATATTTTACCCTAAGCAAAAGATATCATGGCAGCTGATACGTAGGTTGGAGAAAATTATAATGTTTCCTTCATTTTACGAGTCCAAAGAATCGTTAGTGATCTGAAATGCCGTTACAAAGTGCTAACTCCTTTTTGAGGAAAGTGGCCAAAAAAAAAAAAACAACAAAGTTTTCCTTCTCTGTATTGACATTCTGATTGATTTTCTTCCTTCATAAGTTTAATAAACACTCTGTGTGATTTTTTTTTCAAATATATTTGTAAAAGGCTAAATATAATTATGCATCCTGGAGCTTCTTTGAGCTCGTTGTCCACGGTGATGGGAAGAGTCAAGGAGGATGGCGTGATTTGACGCTTCTTACCGGCGTGATCCTCGTTACCGCATAACTGTGCACGATAGATAAGCCACAAGACAGTTGTGAGATTGCCCATTAATGATGGGAACTTACTTTTGTAAGAATTGCATTAACTCTGCATGTTAAACGCTACTATGGATGCATTCAGGACCAAAGCATTAATGTTATTCTATCGATGCTACCATTAACGCGCAAGCTCTCAAGTGTTTCTGTAATGAAATTGCTCTCAGATTAGAATATCTGTTTTGTTGACTGGTTGATTAGAACCAGGAATCGTTCGTCCATGCATTCCACTGTCCTCGGATCACACGGACGTCAGAAGGAGTAACCATGGTCCTCCTGGACACGACTGTGGATCCGTGGCTTTGTGGCCTCTCTCTTCCAGCACGGTTTGGCATTGCTGTGTCGTAAGGTGCCACCTGTTTTACATTGGAACTTTTGAAGGCTGCGAATCCACCATGCTGCCAAGCTCTGTAACCCAGATAGGCCAGCGCTGGTATTGCACATGCAACCATGATGCAAAGAATGGTCACCCATGCAATGTTGGCACCATTATCAAAAAAGCTGTCCTTGCTGGGTTCAGCAATGTAGATACTGACCGAAGCAGAGTCATATGTATTTATATTTGGATTGGACACCCTAACAGTAAATGTCTGCACCGTATTTCCATAGTTTATCAAGCTACCGTGCACGAAAATGTGTCCGCCCTGATCTACGCCGAAGAGTTGGGTGCTCTGAGCATTGTACTCAAGTTGTGTGTTAATATTTGTGACGTCATCGTCAGTCGCTGACACGGTGAGTACTGTTGTTCCAAGAGAGACATCACTGTATGTGGTGGCTGAGTAGCCCGTGCTGGAGAGCAGAGGTGTATTATCATTATTGTCCGAGATGGACACCGTCAGTGTCGCTGTTACAGCCAAACCTTCGGGATCAGATATTTTAATAAGCCATTCCAAGAGCGTACTGAGCGAGCCATCGTCAATGTCATAGTCGATGGCGAAAGAGATTATACCTGTTGAGGCATTAATGTTGAAGCCATTTGTACTGTTTCCACCAGCAAAGGCATATGTGAGGTTGTCTCCGTCTCTGTCATATACATTGAAGCCCGGATCAGGAAGAGCTGTGCCAGCTGAACCTTCGCCACTTTCTACCAGATAGAAAGTCTGGAGAAGAACAGGAGCGGTGTTCACGTCTATGATGTCAATAGATAAATAACTTTGATTGGAAGTGCTTTGTGCATCACTAGCGTCAATTGTGACACTGTAGCTTTTGTCTTGCGTGAGATAATTGAGTGCTTTTATCAGCGTGACTTCACCCGTTGCGCTGTTCAGGCTAAACAAGGCATTACCAGCACTGGGGGAATATATGGATGTAAACGTATGGCTTGTGTCTCCATCCTCGTCATAGATTGACACTGTAAATAAAATTGTCCCTACACTCGTGTCCTCGTTCACTTGTATAGAGGCTGGCAGATTGATCAGTTCTGGAACAGTGTTCAAGTCTGTTACGAAAACGGTTAATCTGTGGGCACCACTTGACGAATAATCATCAAACACCGTGATATCCAGCTCATATGCATTGGTAGTTGTTCTAACCAGCGACTTGGAAAGGAAGATTGCACCGGTTGAGTATATCGTGAAGGGGCACGGATTTGCTATGACGCATGTGACACTAAAGTACGTCTGGTCACCCTCGG
Organism: Ellobium chinense; assembly: GCA_033807755.1. Classification (NCBI taxonomy): domain Eukaryota; kingdom Metazoa; phylum Mollusca; class Gastropoda; order Ellobiida; family Ellobiidae; genus Ellobium; species Ellobium chinense. Next base: position 793,880 of record JAWQUT010000094.1, read on the forward strand.
CGTCTGTTGCAAGGACCTGGAATATCTCTGTGTTGGACGCCACACTGGATGTAATGCTGGTGACGTTTTGCAAGTTTGTTATAACAGGGACGTTATTCTGGGTAATGTACACGTATAAAATCTGTGCATCAAACGCACCATTATTGTCCGAACAGGTCACAGTTAACGTGTACGCACTAGTCAGATCGTAATTTAAATTTGGACTTGACTGCAGGTACGCAGCAGTGAACAGTTCTCCATTGTCGTATACATATTTTGTAAGGAACGGCCCAGATGGTGAGGAAGAAATTGAACACGTGATGGGATCACCGTCGGTATCAGTCACATTCACAGTATGCAGGAGCGTCTCATCTGTGGCCGTTTCACTTACGTCCACAACACTTGGTAAGGAATTGATAACTGGAGAGCGGTTGATAACGGTTACTGTGAGGGTCCCATCTGCTGTATTACCACAGACATCTGTGGCTCTTACAGTGATTGTATAGTCACCAATGGTCAGACTGGTAGTCGTTGGGGTAATGTCTCCACTGGCAGTATCTAGGGCAAAATCAGAGCTGGGTGAAATGGACAACAAGCTGATGCTTAATGTATCTCCTATGTCGTCGTCGGTGGCTGTCACAGTATATATTGCTGTGGCTGTGGAAATACTGTTCTTGTACAGACTTACACTGTTGTCCAGATTGCTGAAGGCTGGGGTATTTCCTGTGCCAAGCCTGGCATAGATAGCATACGTCCTCTCATCATAGTCGTTTACTGGTGAAATCGAATTGCCCACAGAAGAGGCCGAAGTTCCTGTTATATAGTAATTGTTGTCTTCCCTCCTGCCTCCAGTTCTGTGCTTAATGATAGTGGTGCCAGAGGTATACCATCCTATCACATCATCTTCCTGAATTATGATTCTGTTCCCGCTGCTGATGCTGTAAGAATGCTCCCCAGATGCGCTCACTGTCTCGCTGTTCTGTCCAACCAGAGTATAACTGCCATCTCCATTGGGTCTCCAGACTTCAAAGAGAATGGTCCCTGCTTGGTTTGCGTAGATTCCCCAAGACGTGACTACCCCACAGCAATCAGATTTATACTCAGAGTCAGTGAGTACGTACTGTGTGCTTGAGAGTCCATCAGTGTCTCTATCGTTGCTGCTGACACTTGTGTCTCCAAGAGTCTCCGAATTGCATGGTCCGGCATCAACTGAATGTTTACGGATAGAGAGAATAGCCTACATAGTGATACAAAAAAGAAATTTGAACTGTGATGCCAATGTACCTTGGGGTGGTACAGATTATGGGACTCAGATCTTTAGCTACTGGGTGATACTAATGGGACTTAAGACTTATGCCTCCTGGAGTGAAAAAACGGGGACTTGCGTCGTACATACTGGAGTATAAAATGATACAGAAGGTACTTGACACTTATACTAACTTAACTGGGGTGTTGAGTAATGCACAGAGGATATAAGACTTAAACCGACTAAGGTGATACAAAGGAAAGTTGTTATTAAGTTATATACACAAACAGCACTGAAGGATGACATATTTGGAGCTCAGGGCCTATTGTTAATGAACTACGAAAAGTCATACACAAAGATTGTATTCCCACTGGAGTGTACAAATGTCACAGAGAAAAGGAGTGGACCACCAAGAACTGTGTCATATTATTTATTATATATAAATCGGTGAACCATATTTATGGACAGCGACCCCTACATTACGATGAATTTCTTATTGATGTGGGCAACAGGTACAGTCTATTTCATAGGATGATTGTTCCATAATATTGGGTGATTGTTTTGGGAGTCATTTCGTCCGTGTGGTCACAGGAATCGTATTTAACAATTAGGTCAAATGCAAATATTAGTATAAGAGATCCTAAACATTTCCTGAGAAATAGTCTAGTATTTTCTTTGTGTGAGTACACGCGATCACCATTTTTTTTTTTTAGTGTAAGTTCCATTAGACCACGATGTCACATATGCGGTCATCACATTACGTCACGTGCGGCAGGCATGCTGATAAAGAATTCATCATTATAAAGTTAAGATGATGCTGGGCACTGGATATTTTGAAAGTTCTGATGATGTGAATGCCAATGAGCAAACTCTACTTCATTGTAATTTAGCTTCCCCATCTCCCCACTCAAAACCGCTTACGAGCAAAACGATATAGACATGCAGCTGACAACTGAGAACTTGCACATTAATGATGGGATTACTTACCATCGTAAGAATTACATCAGTGCATCGGTGCTGAATGCACCCTTTGTAGCATTCACCATGCAGAGTTAATGTTATTTTTAGGATGATAAGAGATCCCATCGTTAATGCCAAAGTTCTCAAAAATCTTTAAACGCCAGAGTGTACTCTTAAAGAGCCAGGAAAGTGTAATGTTGCAACCTTGATAATTTAACTTTAGAAGTGTTTAGAGTCAACGCATTAACAATGAACCTAAACAAGAAACACACACGGGACTTTAATGATCCAGCCAAATCGTAGTAATAACGCCAGTGTTCAACGCAATGTTACCAATTATGAAAAAAAAGAAGAGTGAAACTGAATGGCTTCTGGCCATTATAAAGACCTTGTTCACCGTCACCCGCTCGCAAACACCAGAACCCAGAAGTGTCTCGTCTCTCATACATAAGTAATCACTAGAAAACATACCTGCAACTTGAAGAAGGAAAATGCCTGAGAGCACTAAGTACTCAAGAAAGACAACGTTCATTTTCATGATACCTTGGGGCTGAGTTCATTTATCACTAGGTCTGGGTTTAATGGTGCATCACCAGATTCGAATGTGCTGCACTCATCTGGACACGTCATCCACAGTTCGCAAGAAACCCAGATGGCCTAAACCGCCAATGGTCCTGTGGAGAATGAACCCATTTTAAATCAAATAAATCCAACAAATTTACTGGATGTTACGACCATTCCACCACTGTGGTGAATAGATGAACACTGTTAATTTTTACAGCTAGTCTATAAACTCTAGAATACTATATTATTCGGGGAGTGAAAAGTCGTCGAGGGAAATTATGCTGCGTAAAGTGATTACCTAAGAAAGTACCACAATAGATAAGCTGATGACGCATTTCTACGTTTCTGTGAGGTCTTTTGCTAAGTCCCATATTGGCGAGAATGGTGTACATATATGGATACCGGGTATCCGAACATACGATCATCTGACAATGGCGTACGTGAGTATTTAAAACAAGGTATCGATTAGTTTCACATTACTCACAACAACACCGATTCCCTTGGAAGACTGCCGTTTGCTCTTACCAATTCCTTTATAGTTATTATGTGTTAACCTGACCTCTACCGTCTGAAAATGAGTCAAAAAGGATAACACGCTGTTCAGCACGATTCTTGGCTTTTAAGGCCATCAATAAAAAAAAATCTGACAATAACAAAGTCATCTGTGTACAATGAGTCGAAACTGTGGTCAAAATATCGGTACATAGATTACATCCAAAAGTATATCGCCTCTGGATTTAAAGTATTACCCATTGACAGTTACAAGACAATGAGACATGACGCAGTTTGCCGTAAAGAATACCAGTATTTTCCCACCCTGCTGTTTTTACCATGATAGGTCAGCCACAGCGTCACGTGGTCTTTCGGAAATGTTTACCGGTATTTCCGGAATCTATTAACACGCCATTCAGCTGCAACACCCCCAACAGACTTGCTTGACTTCGCAAGGGACTGTATAAATATCGGATCGGGAGAATGAACAGCATTGCAAGACCTCCACCGTCGTAGTTTATTTCCGATTATAAGTTTACAATAATTATCACACTATGAGGTCATAAATCTCTTAGATATTCGAGTAAATTTAATATGTAACCTTTATGCACCACTTTTCGTCTAAACGCAAAGCGTCTTGAACCCCATATAAAGGAGGTTTTGGGGAAAGCGGGACGTCATACTAGAACTACTTTTGAATCAGCACAAAGAGATTTAGTTCCTCATAGAAGTCATAGAAAGATCCATGAGTTTCTGACCTTGCGCATGAAATCTGGTCTTGTCATGAGAACCGGCTAGTCATTCTATACATCTTGCAGGGGCGAAGGGTCCGTATAATCAAATAATCACTGATTACCAGCCGAAAATGCCGTTGGTGAACCTTGGCCTTCGTGGCAAGTTAAACAATAACACCGCCGAATCCTATTTATTTGCTCTTTGTCAGGCCTACTCTTACTTTGACTTACGTTTAGAACCTGATACCCCTCAAATTTCTCTGCTCTATTCACTGATGAATAGGGATAAAAAAGAACCTGGACACCCCTACAGCCAAATATGGAGTGGCCTCACAAAAAAAACTCAATGAAAGCAAGGAAATTCCACCGGCTAGTAAAGAAGAGCTGCTAATCAAGGTCTCCGCTTGATTTGTGGCACTTTCACCTATTGCGGTTTAATGTGATGCGGAACAAAAATAACATATTGGTAAAACGAGACACTGTTCTATAGCATTTAGTGAAATTCATTATTATCAAGGGCCTCTTTATTCGACAATAATTAACACTGTTGCTGACAAGTGACATGCCATCAGTCACAAGTTTACGACCACTTTTATTTTTCGCTCAGTTTAGAAATGAATCCACACTTACAGAAAGTTACATGAACAGTCTCACCACACACATTCACAAGCCCAGTGCTGGTGTTGCCACGTTGCCTATTTTATAGTGCAATGTAGCTGATTCCCAAAATCTTTGGTTGGGGAAAGCACCTTGGGGTAGATTTACTTTTTCATGAAGGAGGTTTCTGACTTTATGAAACATACAAACAAACTTATTAAATAAACATAAATTCTTCTTGGGAAATAACATGAATGACAAAA
>JAWQUT010000094.1:806802-820046 GCA_033807755.1 Ellobium chinense
GGGGGGGGGGGGGGGGGGAGGAGGAGAGGAAGGAGGGTGTGGTACTGTCTAGACGGGAAAATATAAATACAAGTGACCACTAAGATTGCTGCATAAGTATTGAAGTTTTTAAACAGGGCATGGAATCCATTCATTCATTCATTCATACTTTCATTCATTCATTCATTCATTCATTCATTCATTCATTCATTCATTCATTCATTCATTCATTTAGTCTTTCATTCCGGTATATCCTAACATAGCATCGTAGCGAGAGTATTTTTCTGTTTTTTTCTATAATTCTGCAATACTTCATTCATATTATCATTGCTTTATCTTCTTCCTAATCCACTTCACAGTTCTGATTTTAATTTTAATATCTTTTTGAAATAAATACAAAATATTCAGTCTGACATAGTCATTAGACTGCCTAGAATTCTCTGATTAGCTGTCCAATGATTAGCTTATATATCGTAATGATTGTTACAATGGATAAAGATCTGAAAAGAGAAGAGAAGAGAAGAGAAGAGAAGAGAAGAGAAGAGAAGAGAAGAGAAGAGGGAGTGAAGATGAATACTCTCTATTTTATGCAGCTGCGAATTTTAACGTTCCCATGCAAAATTTCCGGCAAAGAGCGGCTCCAAGTGAGAATGAAAAGATAAGCAAAGGCCTCGTTAATATGTTTATTGCCTACTGGCTTGCCATCCCGCTTGAGGCAAAGATACCAAAGTTAGCTACATGTTCTGTCTAATCATTTTTCAAGTTCAACTTTTTTTTTCCTTTTTGCTCAACATGTTTTCTTCATGTTTTCTCTATAATCTTTATGTCAATCTGCCTGTCCACACAGTTTCCCTTTATCTATGTGGTCTGCTTTACCACCACCTCTTCTCCTATTATCGCCGTCTTATCTTCTTTTACTCCTTCTCTTCTTTCTCCTACGGGTCTTTTCTTCTTTAAAAAAAAAATGAAAAACCTGTGCCTGATGAATCAAATGATGAAGCGAGATGTCAAAGCTAACATATTAAGAGCTTTCTGAAGATTCGGTAAATAGTCCTCCATCTGTTAAATGCCAGAAATCTTAAGTACCAATACCTACCTGCTTTCTTGAGCCCCCACCCCCCCCCAACCCCCATTTTTTCTGCCTAAGCTCTCCCATAGGTACCTGCGGACCGGCCAGCAGGATCTCCAAACTACGGCACTGATGAAAACACATCAGCTGTCAGAAGTAACACAGAGAATGATAACTTTCTGATCTCCTGTATCCTCGTATCACTAGAGTAAGAAAAAATAAATTCAAGGAGAAATCCTTGTCCGACATAGACGGGCACGAAATGATGCCAATAAAACCAGCCACACTTTATATGTGGCTTACAGTTAGTCAAAATGAGGCTTATGTCGCTAAACATGGAGCTAAGGTATCAGGTTCTAAATTTGAATAGGTCCGTCCGGTACCAAATGTTTGTTTGTTGCAGAAACANTTTACAGCGTACACAAAGCCAGGACCTGCTACCTAAAATACATACTTTTGGAATTTCCTTGTTGAGCCAGCTGCGAAATGTTTCTGGGTGCCTACCACTTCAAAGCAGGTTTTGATATGTTCTGGATATTCATATTCAGGTACTGAAATCTTTATGTTCGAGGGTTAGCCTGGAAGGCTGTTGAAGTAATTAACCCACATACCTTTAGGAATAGCACACACCGTACATGTGGAAAACCGCTAAACTTTTTGCACCTTGCTAATAGACTTTACTAAATTATAATTTTCTCACACGTGACTTCGAGATTCAGTCGTTCATTTCTTTCACAGCTCTTTCATTCTGGGTATGCGCTCCAATACAGACAGTTTTGTTGGTTTTTTTTTTGGCTTCCTTCCTGTGAATCGCTTAGCTTTCATGCACTCTCTTTCGTTTCTCCCAAGCAACATTGTACATTCACCCTGTACGTTTTTATCCATGCATTTTAGTTAGTTTTTCTAATAGTCTGCTCGAGGATCGAGGCATGCATTACCATACGAACAGACATAGTCTAGATCTAGATCTAGATCATTAACCCATTCATTCAGAAATATTCCACCCATTCATTCCTACACTTCATCACGCTCATAATTTTTATTATTGAGTTACTCTTGCGTTGCCTCCCTAAGACATACTTCTCAACGCCGCATAGCCGTCAGGTGCGGAAGGATTGGCAGGTGTCGGTGCCAGCATTCCATCCTTTACCTACACTAGTTATAACACCCATTCCTTGAGTGTGCTTGCCATGCCTGGACAGAGACTCTCTGATACGAAAACAAAGGCCTACTGGCCACAGGCAACAAAGCCTGGTGCGACCTTTGACATGTGAACTCTTGAGTAGGAACAATTTTTGTTTCAGCAAATTCAGAAAGGCAGCTGGCGATTGCATGAACCTTTACAAAGAAGATTTTTGTAATATACATAATATGATATATAGCGGGAGAGTCTCTCCAAATATAAATACAGTACTAAGACCGTCACGCAAACCCGGCATCGACGAAAATGGTGGCACACCAGATTTAATGGAAGTGGGTGCATGGACGTTACATGATATCTTCCCCTCAACCTTATTATGGTATGATGTTATATCTCTTGGTTGCCTTCCCTTTGTTTGATGGCAGTTTTTAGACCATCGTTGTGTCGACGTCTTAACGGAATTCTCGTTATTCTTTGACAAGAGTCGAAAATGCCAGTCATTTACAGAATGGGTGCCACTGATGTATTCAGAAGATGTAAATACCTGAACCTGTTTAGGCAGTCTCTGGTCTTCGGTGGCTTTTTTAATATCGTAGACATTCCATGAGATCCCTGTGTTAAGTCGTCATTACTAGAGGTAAGCATCTCGGCCACCTGATTCCAGGGATCATTCGTGACAGGACTGCAGTGACCTGAAGCAGTGACCCGCATATTAGAGGCCATTTATGATTTGGTCGTGCTGATCTCTCTGGCACGTGCAGCCGTTGTACCGAAGCGTTTAAAGAACCCATTCATTAATTTGACAGAGCAACCAAAAAATGGTATGTGTGATGTGTTTTTGTGAGAGGAGACGGGAGGTTGGCAGGCAGGAGAAGCGAGTCATGTTCACATCCTTCACTCAGTGTCATAATGAGCAGAGACGACACATGCATTTGGTTTAACTATATCTTGAAGACTACTTATCTGCAGGTCACAAACCTAATGAAATTTAGAAGAGGGAATGTAGTATTTAATGAAGAAATAATGAACAGAAGTTTGAAATTATGGATGTTTCTTACCTGCATATGGAAACGACACTTATTGTCGAAGCCATTTACCTCTAAACCACTTGAATGCCAAGTGCCTGAATTTGACCCTGCAGGCTATGTGTTGCGGAGTCGAATTCGGGGGTCTTGTAATTCGCCTCCCACATAAATGAGATGGTAAACAGAATTTGCTTAACCTCTTCAAATACAGAATCCTCAGACGGTTTGTACATTGTGCGGTCGTTTTCTGTTTCAGAGTGTTATTTTCCAATACGTTTCCTTACAGTGGTCACACAAACTCATAGACATAGTTTGACAGCCAAACTGGCACAATGAAATTAGTCAGTGATAGGTATGTGGCTCGTTGTTTTATTTCCCGGCATCTGAAATAATGCAAGGAAGATTGATGCATGTGTGTTCAGCAGCTGAAATATCGACAAAGGAAGAGAAGAAATCAGAACGAAAGTAACGAAAGTAACATGGCCATCCTATGTCAGGGAGACAATGGAACAAGATGAAAGACAAATTTTGATGCTCTCGACCAATCCTGAGCCAGACGTTTGCGAACAAACAAAATGGTGGCGGAAAAATATATTGAAATTAACCAATGAATGAATCTAGACACGACTTTTTTTTTTTAATCAAAGCAGATAGTTTCAATGAACATTCAGTATGTTGTAAAGAATAGAATGGGAGAAACAGGACAGGATATTGGAAGAACCACAATAATTAATCATCAATTTTAAACTGTTGGGTAGTGTTAGGGCTTACGACACGCTTCCCAATATACGAAACTATTCTTATTTATTGTCCCTTCCAGTGGTTTTACAAAAAGCTTGGATAATGCAGAAGGTGTATTACTTGCGAAAAAAAGAATGACAACACAGAAAGTATGTTTAAATTTTTGTCAGCTGATACTGATCTAGTCTAGTTACAGCTTGTCTGACCTAGTCCGCCCGGCTAGTGAAAGAAGAACACAGAAATGCGACTTTGCTTTCAATTTGTTATTTCTCAGTTTTTAAAACATAATTAAAGATAGTCTAATTGTACGCCTATCATTGTCTCCAATTGTACTGGATTTTTTTTTAAAAAGAAGACCACATATTCATATCAAAACATGGAATATACGATCTTTAATGTAAAACGTCAGTATACAAAACATGAACTATATCCAACGATGGCATGTGAGTATTCATTCCAGTCGTCCAAAAAAAAATAAAAAAAACACTCAATACAATGTTTGGCAAATGCTGTTCTGGGAAATGTTCCAAATTTTCTGACGACAAAATTTTGAGGGAAAAAAAGAAAAAGGAGAAGCCGGAAGTAGAGGGAGAAGAGAGCGTGCGAAAACGAACACAGAGAAAAAGCCTGGAAAATGAGAACGGTATCGAATAATCAGTGAGGTTGTCTTTGTCCAGAGAAATGTTTGACGAAATGAAAAGTGAAGAAGAATTTTCGCGTCCTTCAAAAAAATATATGGAGAAAGAGATAAGGAGGTGTGGAGTAGGAAAGGAAAGGAGAACAGATGGAGCAAATATTGAGAGATTTAGATGTCCAACCCAATTCATCCTTTCGAGTTCCACGCCGTGGGTCCCTCACGTTCTGAGCGTGTCTCAGTTGTTTTCCAACCAAACAGAACTTGCATGTTGTGGTCAATTAGTGAGATGAAATTCAGGCTTCCTGGGACATTCTGACTCGCATAACCAGGGGCGGAGGGGAAGGGGAAGAGGGGTCATCTGTTATCTAGCTCAGGAGTGGGCACCCCTTATCCGCGGGCAAAAATATGACGTGCCAAGCTATCCCTTCCCCCCCCCCCCCCCCCCCAATCTTCTCTCATGCCAAAAAATGGTTTACGAGGGCATTGGTCAAGTTCCATCCTGTGGGACTTGAAACATACAAATACATTTTAGCAGTGGTTCTTACAAGATGACTACAATACAGGACTAGCTCTCCATTTGAAAATCTTGGAGTCTCCCTCATTTAACCCATCAACAATTTGTGCAGGGAACCTGGATAAAGAAGTATGATTTTAACAAGATGCAAGATTCAAGATTTGTTTATTTGTAGGCCTTCCTGGTCATTTTCATACATCAAAAGCAATAAATCACCACATTTTTTAAATAAACGTTGACAGATATTCGTGACCTTAAATATGATATGATACATTTTAAAAAAAATGTATTTTGTCTTACATTATATTTGTATAATTCATAATCAGGTCCTTTTACCGAAAAGGAAATGCTTGTTTCTTCCTCTTTTTTAGTAAATACATTTCAAGAGGACAATAATTATTTTCAATCCATTTTTAATCTCATGATGTGTCACCATGTTCGATGCAGAATACAATATTTTCATTTGGGAATGGAGAATGTTTTCTGCTGTTGCAATTTGTGTTTTTCTCCAGTAGATCATTATACCTTTAAGAAAACTGGGTTTTCATTTAAGTGGCTGCATTCCTTTTTATCTTGCAGCCCACACTTGGTGTGAAACAATGACATGGCTCAATGTTTTCTACTTAATGGACGCTTGTTGCTTTCTGTTCTGTCTCTTGTGGTTCATGGAAGAAAAGTATTTTTAAAACTCTGCTATGCTCCCTTTTTGTGTGTGTGTATGTGTTCTTTTCAATCTTGGCAATGGCACGTTAGAAATGTATACATTCCGTTTGATAAGAAAGGAGGTATTGATCTAAGATTGCTGCAAAATAAAAATTTCAGAATATAAACATGAGAAACAAGTGAAATCTTCACATTTTACGCATAAATTGTGCCTCTTCCGTCCTCAGTAGTTCTTTTATTAAAAATGAAAAAAACGAAAACACACACACACACACACACACACACACACACACACACACACACACACACACATAGATATAATAAACCTGTATCTCACATTAAAATCGCATGCGACTGCACTGCAATACATTCAGGGTAGTGTATCGTTCCTGCTTATCCTTACTATCGATATTTACTAATTTCAGTGTCAGTCTCAAAACTCAGACTCTGAAGTTTCGATACGACTGCGACACTTTCGATATAAGCAGTAAGTTTGCCTGTCCTAATCTGCATGCCCTTGCAACAATATCGAAAGGTCTTAAAGGTATTTGAAGAAATCGAATTGCCTTCCCTGTAATGAGCATCAGATTACATATATACAATGATAATTCCGTCATTTCGATACCTAGAGCATGAAGACTGATTTTCGAGATACATAAAAATTCGGATTTCTTATCTGCAACAACTATCTAGAATACTTTAATAAGATCCTCTTAAACGCATCTATCTCAAGTTGATTGTTGCCTAATAATTATGTAACTAGCAATCCCAGATGAAAGCAACGCCCCCCTCCTTCCAACCACCCGGCAAGATACATCCTTCCTTGCGACCTTGTGTTTAGCTTCGCTCATTGATTAGCTCTAAACTGTAAGTGGGGTGACGTCAGTACGAAATATCCAGAGGTAATGAGCTAAGAGTTATAATTGCTATTATACGTAACAAGAGTGTCCGTGGTGCTGTCAAATCATCGTTATTCTCACACGCGACCGACGATATTCCTTGTCTTAAATCTATAATAGGTATGGTTATGCTAATTCCGTATTCATCACATCGTATTATCTAGCCCTGCCCTATATAATTATGTCCCCCGAACTTTATTTAAGGATAGAAAAGAAAGAGAAATTAGCGCTTATTACTGAACTCCTGCCTGAGGCTCCACTGATGAGATTTTCACGAATAAACTTCGTTAGGGTTTCTAAATTAAGTTGTGTTCATATTGTTGAATGATAGGATATGTATGTGTGTATATATATATGAATCTGTGTGTGTGTGTGTGTGTGTGTGTGTGTGTGTGGTTGTATATGTAGATGTGTATGTATGTACGCGCATGCGTACGCGCTCGCACATTCAGTTTACTGCAGGATATTGTTTGATGTCGAGAGAGAGAGAGAGAGAGAGAGAAAGAGAGAGAGAGAGAGAGAGAGAATGGGAGTCTCAAATCAAGAGTTTCAAGAGATGACCGGTAACTCTGGAACTCACTTTCTTTGTTCTGACTGTCGATTGTTTCTTTGCTTGTTCATTCTTTTATTCACTTATTTCATGTACAAATATTCCAACAATGTTGATGTATGTAACCACCGCGACTACAGGTTTTAAAGTCCTCTGAATAATAATGTGTAAGATTAGTTTCCACACGTATTAAGAAGACAGATCAGAATAAAGATATATTCTATCGATATATATAGTCCTACCCCTTTGTTAACTGCATTTCCCCCCGCTTGTTAAAGACAAAAAAAAAGTATATACTAAGGCTTTCGAAATAATTCCAACTTTAATAAATGAAAATGTACGAAAGACAGTTTCCTTCCTTCCTCATACTTAATCGAGAACGTGTGAAAACACCGGACCTTCGTCATTAAGAGTACAGTTTGGGTTTAAAAATTATTCAAAAACGGAATCCACTGCAGCCTTTTCATAAGAATCATAAAAAAATATTTCGTCCCTGAAAGTTTTTGCTCATATATGAACTCCCATGCTGTCATCAGAAACGTTCCAACAAAATCATAGCAAAATTTGCCTTTGATCCCTATTATGGAATCCAACCTTAAACGTCTACATGGATGACCAGCATTTTGAATATACCAGTATGAACACTCATTCTATGAATGGGGCTTTAAGTGACTAAAATAAGATTGTCTGCTACTTGAGAAGATCTTTGCATTATCATTGTGGTGCAGTAACGGTAGTGAATGGATTTAAGGACACACGGGAAGAAGACTCTATGCACTGTTTTAAGTATTCTATTGAGCTGTAGCAAAGATATTCTGAAAGAGCGTCAACCATTTATTTCCGTCGCACTATAATATTTACTCCCGTTGCTTGAACCGACTGAGCCTTGCCGATTAGTAACAGCACTGAACTAAGGAACATTAGGTCGTGGGTTCGACTCCCGACCTGGTAATGTTGTAAGTACCAAGAGGAAAACATTTCATTCACTTTTGCCTCAGTCCATCGGTTTGTGAAACAGGTCCCTGGCTATAGGCAGTAGAAGATATGATTTGAATGCTAGTGGTGGCCGCCTGTAAATGGCAGAGGCGCTGTTTGCTTCCCAGGATGTTTGAAAAATCCTTAGACTGATCAGGTCTGCTGAGATGATCATAGTGTGGAATCACATGGTCGGACATCAGTCTGAATAAGAGATTTATAACTTGTATTGTTATTATTATTATTGTCACTCCGAAACAAAAGTTTGCAGACCATAGTCTACTCCGCAGTTATATTTATCAGTTCTATATTTTCACGGTAAAAAATAATGATTGATAATTTGTACTTTTGCATTTAACAGACAAGATGGTACGCCCCATGACAAAATTTTGTTTTGGTTTGGTTTGTCTCCCATAATAATCGCAATCGCCCTGAGGTTATTGACGTGATTAGGAGCTCCCATATTTCTGCCATCTTTCATTTCTATTCGTTGTAATGAAGTAACAGAAATGATGAGTTACATTCAGGTCAACATTATTGGCCAGTGTGCTTATTCGACCTTGCAAGTAATCAGAGCATGGTCCTATGTCACATCATGTGAGTAATCACATCGAATTCTGCTTTAATGTTCAAAATCAAGAAGCGTGTATTTATATGACATGAGTGCTTGCTTGCTTGTTTGTTGCTTTGTTTGCTTGAAGGTTCATTTCTTTTTTGATAAAATTATGTGTTTGCCTGCTACTTACCTGAGGTATTCTTTTCCTTGCAGCGGGTAGAGGGGAGGGGAAGATGTTTGTTAGCTTATTTGTTCGTTCCATTGTTTATGTATACTTGTTGTTTTCCCCACTTTTTTTCTTTGCATGTCTGCGCCCGTGTTGCTGATATTTTTATTTATATGTTTGTTTTTGTGTTGTTTTTGTAGTTGTTGTTGTTGTTGTCGTTTGCTTGTTCCCTAAAAGAGACGGCGGTGAAGGCAGTATTGTTTATGTTCCAAGCAAAAATTTCCTGCAAAGCCCAGTATCATTATAAATTAAATAGTTAAGAATCTCCTAGCGCCAAGAGGGGAAGCAACCATTGATATTCGCCACAAATTACCTACACAGTACGTGACGAAAGGCATGCTAAGAGTCTTAAATTCAATGAAAATCTGCGAAATACCGACGGTGTTTGTGGATAATGAATGTAACTAAGACGGTGAGTTTTCGTTTTATGGGTGTTTGTGGCGGATTGTCGGTGTGATAAAAGAAAGGCGTTAAGTGATAGTGTGAGGAAAGTTGAAGCGCCAAAGAAGATGTGGAGCAATCCCTCTGTTCTAGGTCATGATAGTTGTGGTGAGTTAGATCTCAACCCATTCTTAATTGGGACAGTGACCTCTAGCGATCACAGAATTCTACTACACTACACGCCCTTAAAGAAGTCATAGCTTAATGCTTTCGGGTTCTCTTACGCCAGCATGAAACCAGAGATTGATGGTAAAGTGATAAGAAGACGTGAGAATAGATGATAAAACTTGTTAGGGGTTTCAGGATATCCTACTTCTGAATGATACGCACCAAGTCTGATAACTGCCTACGTCATCGCTTGATGTGGAACGCAGGTCAGTGTAAGAGGGTGGGAAAAGTAATGGCCACGATTAGTGCTTTAAGGTGAAAATTCAATGAGTTACCAGGATAAGAGAAGGTTTAGCAAGGACCGCATTGCAGAAAGCGAAAACTGATGTATCTTAATGATTTGGTATGACGCTATGGGGTCTTTTTACATATAATTTATCAGACTAGAATGTTGATACTGTGCTGATCTTTGACCTGAAAAGTGACACTACGTTTTCTGATGCTTTTCTAGAAGTGGTAAATCAGCTGCAAAAAGACCATTGCTTTCTTGTTTCCATAGAAATTTTGCAGGGATGCCTTTATTTCTGTGGTATGTTTATTCCTTTCTTGTTAATTGTTCGGGATATAGCATCAAAGCCACCCCAAGAAACAGCATCATGTTTTTCAAAAGTCCTCTCAAATATCATATCACGGTCTCTTTTTAGATTCTTCATTAGGAGACTAGACGACCCTCTGAAGAACTATAGCTGAAAAGGATATTAACTGAGAAATATATTTTATATTTAAATGTACCCCAAAGATTGAATTAACAAAACCTTAAATTATGAAACGTGTTGTAATATGTATATCTAAAAAATATCATAAAGATTACATTATATTATCGGAATTTTTAAAGACAACAGTTTTATCCACATCACCAGGCTGTGAACCAGTGAATACTCTTGCTGCCGGATCCTTTAGATGAAACGTTTCGTAAGTCATCTTTCATCTTATGATTTGCCATTTTGAGCAACTTATTTGATAACCATTTCGTTGTTGCACGGGATCCTGAGAAATTTATATTTCGTCACATCAGACCGATTTTATGGATGCATAGTCTCTTCTCTCCGATCGGCTATGTCCTCTTTGTAAAGAGCATTAATCCATTACAATTCCGTTTCATTCTGACAACGCAAACTGCTGCCCTCAAGAACAGAGTCGCCTGCAACGGTGACCCTCTAGTCCAATTCATACGTAGTCAGCGGTCAGAAGGTCCTTCCTTACGTATCTGTGCAGGGTGTGGATCTAGAGAGTGACATAATGAAAGAGTGATGTAACAGAACAGTGACAAATTATAGAAAATGAGTTTCAAAAGAGTGACGCAAATGTTTTGTAAGGATAGAGTGACAATATCATGAAAATGACACACTGTATTTAATATAAAATGTATGCCTTTCCTTCTATAAATGGACAAGGATACCATTGGCTATCTCTGGCAGGGCACTCTCCTTGCTTTGGTGGACGCCTTTGAAAAGTCAGTCCTTTGAAACTGTCACTCTTTGTTTTATTTTTTTCAGTTTTGTAGGTCTCTCTCTCTCTCTCTTGCTACAATATTTTGTTGCTCTTTTATTTTGTTCTTTTTCTGAGCTGTCACCTGTTAACGGACTCCCCCGCATAGACCTGTTGCCCCGCATAGGGTTACTAGGTTGTCTCTGGACCCATCAGAACCGTCAAACATTTCAAAGCTGAGGGCGTGGTCTTCGTGGCATCATCGGCAACATCAATGTCAACTTGACAGAATCATGACGCACGTAGGACACACACACACAGTCTTGTGGCAATGGAGAATTAAGTGAAGGACAAATTCCGATACAAACATGCCAGTATTAGAATAATAATAATAATGCCCATATTTATCTTAACCCATCAGCACCGTCAGATTCATTACTCTCTTCGTTTCTTCGTGGTGATCAGTCTTCAGCGATTCTATTTTGATCTTCTGTGTATTTTCTCTGTCAAGGACCCAAGATGATTTCTTGTTTAGCCAGATTCAGGGACAAAGATTGTATTGTAATCAAAAATAGCATGCACTGGAACTTTACTCGCATTAATTGACCTTCCATAAGCACGGCTGAGTTCATTTCTTTGCTGTGATGAGATTGTTGTTTTGTCTTATTTGCATTGCTCTCTTTCTTTTCATTTTCTGAATTCAGGTTTCCTTATATTTTCCCAGCAGTTTGTTTAGCTCTCATTTGCCATTATGATGACATATTTGTGTGGGTCGGTGTGTGTTTGTTATTTGTTTCATAGTCTAATAATTCCAGGGATTTTTGTGACTGTTTATGGCATCATAAGATTTCAATGTATTAAATCTATATGATTTTTCTTTCTTTTTGACGTGTATGATCTCTGCAGTGATTTCCCTCCATTAATGTTACTGATGGTCAAATTTTGCTGAAAAGCTCTGAAGAAATATAGATTCTAATTCAATCAGGTCTACACAGTGTATAGCTTGATGCATTATAAGAATGGGTTCCCATTTCATATTGCCCTCCCCTGTCCCCTCCCGCTTCCACCCCCTCCCGCTTCCGCCTCCAGTCCCCTTCCCTCTCCCCCCTTCCCCCCACACCTAATCTGTCACAACATATTCATCACACATTCGTTAAACACTTTCCATATAAGCCATTCTTAGTGTATTTGTGTTACCGCGTACTGGTTTACTTTTGCCAAAAACAAACAGGGTTGAGGCAACCTGGAAGATCGAGTGGATTCTTTGCATCTCCAAACACGAGAAATAACCGCGTCATACCGTATAATGATGTAGACAGGAACTCCCATTTTTTACCACTTTTATTTCACGATTTCAGTTTTTCGTTATGACCTTTAAGGAGTTTGTCTTCCTTGCTGGCCAGGTATTCATCAGTAAGTTTGGGTGGATTCGAATCCTACAAGATTGAATTCTGAATTTTTGAATCAGAGCTAGGATTCGGTGGGTTCGAACCCGGATTCGAGTGCTAGTTTTAGAGTGACGAACAATAGCAACTAGATTCTACATGGGATCTTTCATTATTATTAATTAAAACTAAAGAGTTATACTTATCTGCATTTCTTGTAAACCGATTTTTTTTTTTTGGCTGCTTTAATTTTCCAATGAACCGAAAGATTTGAATTCAAACCACTGTTAGGATTTGAATCCGGATTCGAACCCAGGGTAAGAGGATTCTGTGGAATCGAATCCGGATTCGAATCTTGTCCATCACTGCTCATCGGATTCAAGATGAGTGAAACGGCGGATGTCGATTCCGGTCAAACGATTCACTTATTATTTGCCTCCTTGAGCCAACCAACTATTTTTTTTTTTTCCTGCAACTTCTTACTATCAGTGATCAAATCCTGATTGAAAATGGAAAAAAAAAAAGTATCCACTGGGCTCAGAAAAATGTAAATAGTTTTATAAAAGTACTGGATGACCACTGAAAATTGTGTGATGTTTAAGGTTTTGGCGTTAACCAGTGAATGAATACGAGTAAAGTTTTACGTTAAGTACCCCGGTTCTATACACACGACCACATCAGTCAAGTGAACAAGCTCTGAGTTAAGATTTACGGTATATTGTTGTATTTGGAAAGGATGCGACATTTTCTGGAACTTCTTTTTCAAAGATGTGCGACATCTATTCTAAAGAAATTCTGCACAAATTTATCCTAAAGATATGGCTTTTTTTTCCCTCACTGTTATAGC
>JAWQUT010000094.1:820073-830791 GCA_033807755.1 Ellobium chinense
GCGGGAGAGGAGGGGTGGGCATACTCATGTCGTATAGTTTGCCCACCCAGTTGTTAAGAGCACGAGCCGCTCTTGATAATAACCTAGTGCAAATATATGAGATGTCCATTGTGAAGCGTTTCTGCATAAATTTCTCCAGAAGACATGGCAATTTTCTGTACAACAGGTCCTAATAATGACCTGCTAGTATAAAGATGTGAGACATTCGTTTTAATGCATTTTTGCACAAATTTATCCAAAAAGACATGGCTTTTACCATTGTTGTACGAGAGCCAGTGATAAAAATGACCTAGTACAACGATGTAAGACATCCCCTTTAAACTATTTCTTCACAAATTTGTCCAAAAGACATGGTTTTCTTAACGGCCAATCCGGAGATCCAGAAAATTATCTATTATCGTCCAATTAGCATTGTGAACTAACCTGCACCTCACACTCAGAGAACGTCTGTATCGCCCCACCTACCGCAAATCTCAGAGCGCAGGCCACATTTTCACCAAATAAATTCTCGCCCTGTTATCTCCCGCAGCTAAACACTGGATTAATTCCCTGCACTGAAATCTCGACAGGTGTGCAGATTATCAAGTTATTTCTAAACACGGCGATTGGTGTACACTGCCACTTTTCACCTCGATGACTTGTTCCAGTCTCATTAAGTATCGGACACAGGCAGTTTTTCTCTGTCTTATTGTGTAAGACATGATAGCTATCGCGAGGTGGCACGAGTAATAGATAGTCCCTGTTACAATGAAACCCTGATAACACGGCCCCTGGTTTAAGATAGTCACCTGTTTAGTGCGGTCGATTTTGCCAGTCTTGTTAAGAAAGACTTATGATTCAAGTTATCCATGGTTAACAGGGTATATAATATTCACACTTCTTAGTGATTATCCATCTTGTCATCCATCCATCCATCCATCCATCCATCCATCCATCCATCCATTTCTTAGTGATTATCCATCTTGTCATCTATCCATCCATCCATCCATCCATCCATCCATCCATCCATGCAGCCAGACAGCCATCCATCCATCCATCCATCTATCCCAGAGTCGGTTTGTCCGTTCATCCTTCCATCCGTCTTGTCATCCTTTCCTCCCCCTTTCATCCGTTAGTACATCTGTTTATTTGTTCGTTTGCTCCATCGTTTGCTCATTCGTTCGTATATTCGTTCGTTCGTTCGTTCGTTTGCCTGTCTATCCATCATACTCTCATCCGTCCCTCTTTTCATCCATCCACCCATTCTTCCATCCATCCATCCATCCATCCATCCATCCATCCATCCATCCATCCATCCATACTTTTTTTCTTTCTTTCCACAGACAACGGTACGACCAGTCGAGGCTGTGAGGTCGTGTGGGACAACATTCTGTGCTGGGACGAAGCTCCGCCTGGGACACTTCAACAGCAGCGCTGTCCTGACTACATACACGGATTCAATACTCACGGTAAGGAAGGAAGGAAAGAAGGAAGGAAGAGAGGGAGGAAGGAAGGAAAGAAGTTAGGGCGTGACGGATTTTATAGATAGTTTTGCAACTCTCGTCCAAGACAATCTTTGCCATAAACCAGTAAGTTTCACATTATCGTCATGCATTTAGTTTTGAATGAATTACTGCTTCTTGGTCATAGTAAGTCACCTAGAAATCTACAGGGATCAAGATGTTTATCATAGTTTTAAGGCATCACGGATTTCAGAGATGGTTTATGCAACTCTCGCCCAGGACAATCTCCACTACATAACTAGTAAGTTTCACATTATCGTCATGGATTCAGTTCCTGATATTCGCTGAATGCACTACTGCCTCTTGTTCATAGTAAGTCACTAAGAAATCTACAGGGATGAAGATGTTTTTCCATGGTTTTATCTTCACTGCTTGAAGCATCAATGAAGTAGAGAACATAATAGCGGTCTTAAAATACCCTCTTGTAACTCAAGAACCAGATACCTACATGTATGCACATGACAAGCCCGGGCCGTAAAGATAAGACATAAAACAAAGAATGAAGGGAGACTACCTGGCAGTAGCCACGTGACCGCTGATAATGAAGCGAGGGATCGTAAAATGCCACGAGTAAATCAAGCTAATCATCTACCGAGCCCATCAGTTTAGACAAACACGAGTGTGAGGCTCATAACACAGGGAATAATGTCCCAAAACGTCTGTACTCTTAGAGACTTGGAACCTCTAATATCATACATTCTAAGCATTTTTTTCGTTGATAATTTTGGGGGTAGTGTGTAAAGAAAAGCAATATTCATCCCATTCCCATGTTGGGAGGAAACTGCAAACTTAATTTTAGTACTGAAACTGACTCCCTTTTCACTTGACCTCGCCCAGCCAGTTAGATCATTTACTCCCTAGGATTTTTGATAGATATTGTGGTGCTTAACAGATATCGTGTAGCATTAAATTTTCCGGAAAAGATTGCGACAACTGAGTTTTACGTTTATGGCCATCGTAGTACGTGATGCAGAGGCTCCATTTTGCCAGCATGTCATAAAATGTGTCGACGATAAATTTTGCACATTCTGCAGTGAGTCCGTGTGTTTGTTCGTCACTGTGTGAGGATTGAAACGCTGTTTTGCATTCCCCACCGCCTCCACTTTCTCTCCCTCTCCCCTCCTCCCGAAATCTGACAGCACTGCTGCCACCTGGCACCATAAATACGTTCACCTTTGCCAACCCCACCAGAAATAACGTGACACTTTTCGTACTCCCTATCGAAAATAGGTTTATTAGGACCTTTTACGTCACGCTGACTGGAATTCATGAGGTTCAATGTGTTACTGCTTAAGGCATTTAATGTGCTCAGTGGGTCATTAATTCGTTACGATGGTTTTTATACTAAGCCTTATAGTTCTTTACTGGTAGTGCTGAATCTAATACAGAAAAGTCTTGGCCTGAGCCAAAGCAGAGCTACAGTCAGTCAGTGAGTTAGGTAGTCTAGTTAACATTGCTCGCTCCTTCATGAGTGTTTCGATTAGTTCGTGAGTCAGTCCATCTGTGCATAGGTCTGTCCATTAATCATTTGAGCAGTACTTCTGCCAGTGTGTCTGCCTGTCTGTCTGTCTGCCTGCCTGCCTATCTGCCTGGCTGCCTCTCTGTCTGTCTGTCTGTGTCTGGGTGTCTGTCTGTCTGCATGTATGTAAGAGGGCCTGGTCAGTCTGTCATTCAGGTTGTCTGCCATTTCGTTTGTGGCTCACGTCAGTCGACCAGCCATTCAGCTAAGCATAGATGTACCAAAATAACCCTTTAGGTTAAAGTGAAAGAAACCTAAATAAATACACACACACACACACACACACACACACACACACACACACACACACACACACACACGGGAAAACTATAATCAAATTATATTACAGTGTTAAATGTAAGAAAAAAATGTCACGTCTGGATTCCACACACAAGTGCAAGCATAATAAAGGAATGGAAAACTATCGAAGACAGTGATAAAAAAAATAATTCAGCTGACTCCAGCAAAATGTCAGCGGGCCAAGCATGATGGCAAGTCTTGTCAGATGAGAGTGGTGGGTAGGTATCGATACTCAGTAAGTCTTGTTTTCATAGTCATACGTGAATACTTAAATTGTCATTACCCTCAGAAACTGAGTAAAAGTACATATCTAAACTTTGGACTTATATGGCCTAAACAGCTTCAAGCAGCCGAATTCCCTCGAAAAGAGAGAGGAGGAAGCAAAGGAAACTGAAAACGACGGAATGTGAGACTAGATGAGGTAGAATGATATAATATATAAACTAGGTGTAAAGTACATTGAATAGCGTCAATTAAGAAGTCACCATATCGATATCGGTATCGAGTTTTACTTGCAAAAGGATCGGTATAAATACTTTGTATCGCCCATCACGACGGAATGGTAAGAGAAAATTGCTTTCCGGGGAGTGTAGACAAAGACTTGTTCGCCAAGCTATAACAAGTTAGACCAGGCAGTTCACGTAAGGTATTCCAGTGAGTCCAAACGATGGCACATCACCGAGCTATCATGAAGCCTGAGACATCCTTTGCTTTTAGCGTCCATTATCACAAACTGTTTTGACAGGTGAATGTCACTAGCTGTGCAACAACTTTTCAAAAGCGTACAGCTCGCAGTGACTAATCTAACAAGACGTTGATTCAACATTACTTTTGCAGAGGTGAAAAGATTTTGGCCGTCCAGAACTAGACGGTTCATATCGATGACAAACTCAGGCAATACAGGAAGACTCTTTGTATTTTTTTTTTAATGCTACCTTTGACATGAGGATAAAAATCTAAGTTATACAACTCAGTTCATTTTTATCCACCCACCCGAGTTTTCCTAGTTTTGTACGTGTTTCTTTTCCCTGAAAGAAAACTTCAAGACATTAAGACTGAAGATCATTGGGTTTTTTTAGTTAAACAAATCGCTTAAAAGGCTCAATACGTGCATGTTTTGGCCCTGCTGATGGCGTTGTTATTTTGTTGTTGTAAATTCCTTTGCATGGACCATTCTCTGGTCATCGCTTTTGCTGCTGCTGATGCTGTTGATATTTTTGTTGCTGATGGGGATGTTGCTGTCAATCCTTGTGATTGCTGTTGCTGTTGTTGTTACTGTTGTTGTTGTTTCTGCTGCTGCTGCTGCTGCTGCTGCTGCTGCTGCTGCTGCTGCTGTTGCTGCTGCTGATTTTCGTGTTGCGTGAATTTTTGTTTCTTGTCTGGTCTTTAGCTCAATATTTCTTTCATGCGATCATACGATATTCAAAACTGTGTCTCGCGACATGATTTTTAAAAATGATAATAACTCAGCGCTATTAAAAAAAAATATTTTTGTGCGTTTGTCTTGTCGCTAAAGTGTTTTGCACCTGGGGCTAGAGGGCGCCAGTGGATTATTCATCCCACAGCAACCTTGAGCTGGGGGGAAAAAAGTATAGAACTGAAAATGGCTGAAGAGACAATTGCCAGGTTGTTTAGAAAAAATTCGTGAGTTGTGGAAAGAGAAACAGAAAAGCCATGATTAAATTTTTGTGTACAGCGGCGCAGACAAAACCCCCGTGGAGTGCGAACGGAGATATTGTGGCTGTCAGCGATGACCTTATGCAACTCCTGAACCTTGTGTGTGGCTAAAGCATTTCTTAAGAGCTGCACTTCCCCAGTTTAATGACTGATTTCCTTGTCTGTTTTAATTCAAACTGAAGGCATGGCCATGGTTATCTTCTCCCATCCCCTCGCTCGAAACAAAATTTCCACTCAAGCACCCTCTTCCTGAAAGTAATTCGGCACAAAAATTTTGCATAAATAGCGCTTACTATTCTTTGGCTCACCCTCTCTCTGTAAGCCATGGCGCCCAGTGGCGTATCCAGAGTATGTTTCTCCTACCCCCTCGCCTGATACAAGACTTTCACTTGAGCACCCACTTGCTGAGAGTAATTCAGCACAAAAGTTTGCATTCAAAGCGTTTACAATTCTTTGGCATTCCCACGCCCACCCTCTCTCTCTATGAGCGTTAGAGCCCAGTGGCGTATCCAAGGTATGGCAAGTTTGGCACGTGCCCTGAGTGCCACGAAAGGGGAAAGCGTTGCCACTGATCTATTTTTATTACAAACCATCTCGGATAATTTACAAAGAAGTTTCTTCAGATATATGATACTTTTCTGACAGTTATGGGTTATCAGAACTAGGGTGATCAGATTATTAAATTTCTTTTTTTTTTATTAGGTTAAATAAATACAGTGCTGGAAACTTCAAAGTTTCTTCAGATGTAAGATCTTTTCCTGATTGTCATGGATTTTCAACACAAGGATGATTAGATTGTTCAATTTTTTTCATAAATTATTAGGTTAAATAACTACAGTGCTGGAAACTACAAAATTTCTTCAAGATGTAAGATCTGTTTTCTGATCATCAAGGATTGCCAGCACTAGGATGGTCAGATTATTCAATTACTTTTATAAATCGTTACGTACAAATACAGTGGTGCGAATGACGTGACCAAAGTCCTCACAGAAAAGGTTCTCAGTGATAATCAGTAGTACCTTTCGTCTGCTCTGACACTTTTGGTTTCATGATCTAGCATTTTATGAGCTTGTGTTTTCCTTAGGGTTTTGTGACCGTTAGTTTCTGCTTAGGAATTAATGCTGGCGTCGGTTATATTTGTCATTTGCTCATTTACAACAGATAGTTGTCTTAGCTCAGTTAACGTATTGTTATTGTTATTGTTATTGTTACAACTTTCAAATAGCTTCACCATAGGTTACATAGACTATTACATGATCTAAATCAGAGAAAATGTGTCAGTTGTTGGACAGCGCTTGCCATAGGCACTATTTTTTGTAGAGACGCCAATGTTTGCGCCCAGGTTAAGCGAATTGTATGTGCGAAACTTTGACTACTGCCTTTCTTTAAAGGCTTAGGAAATAACTTATCTCAAAATGGCCACATCTCTTTTAAAGTCTTTTGTTGTGCCGGTAGAAGACAGCCAAAAGTCATTGTTTTGATCTAAATCGGTGTTTGAGACCTAATTTTGGTTCTTCTTCATTATTTGGGTGAAGGTGTTTTAAGAATGGCACGCAGCGCAAGAGAAAACCTGAGAGAAGAAGGGGAGATCAAAGAATGGAGGGAGAAAGAGGGGGTGATTTATGGTGCAAGGTGCATTGAGTTGTTTTGTTTTTTCATGTGACCTTGATTACTATCAACATATGAAATAAATGAAATGTAGATGATGTCGTGTCGTATGTTATCGCTCTTTGTGGAGGAGGGGATGATAGTGATGATGATGATGATGCTGAGGAGGAGTAGGGGGTGGTGTTTGTGCTGCTATTTTTGTCAGTTATTTTGCTTACGAGCCTGATTTTGTTCTTAAAGTGAAACAATTCTCTCTGATATATGATAGAGTTGCTCAACAATGACAGGCACATTATTAATTTCCTGGGCTTAAATTCCCAAGTGTATTATCCAGTCATATTGCCTGTGGAGTTAAATGAAAAGTAATTTTCGTTTCCGAAAGCACAAAGCACAGAACAAAAGAAAAGAAAATACATTTTTAATGTAATACGTTAGGCTTTCATAAAGTGTCAGATCATCACAATTTTCACTTGCGTATGAAGAAACAATTATTCACTGAGGCCTTGAACTGTTTTTGTCTTTTGGTGCTCATAAGAATAAGGGACCAGATTATTGGACCCTAAAGAGGCAACTTTTCAGGAGATGCTAGAAACTGGTCATCTTTTTGAATGTTTATTGTGGGAAGGTATGCCATGGAATGAAATTATTAGAAGTTATCCTACGTCATTGTTTTGTTGTTTTTGTGTGTGTGTGTGTGTGTGTGTGTTTTTCTTGCCTTTTCCAATGTAAGCTGTACTGTGTGATTCACGATTTCCGGTTAGTTAGTTATTTTAGAAGCATATTATGTTTCCAGTTTTGCCTCTTTCATTGGATGACTGTAACATTTGTGATGCTTGTTGTTTGTTTGGGCTAGTGCCCCCCCCCCCCCCTTTGTTATACGGTCCTGAACCGCGGCTCCGGTCCTTCATGATTCGAGAATGTTGCAGTTAGTAGCGGCTGACCTTGTTGGAATCAGTTGGGGTTTTTTTCCTCTCTTTTCACTAGGGCGGCAGTGCGTTATGCTCCCGTCCGCTAGTATGAAGACTGTCTGGTGTCAAGGTCAGTTCGACCGTATAGTGCTTTGAGTAAATGCAGTATTAGCCTTCCCGAAGGTTCGGGTGGGATGCTTTGAGTGAACGCAGTATTAGACACAGACAACTCACAGCAGACACGCGCACACACACAGACAACTTGACACACAAAAACAGAGAGATAAGGGGATAAAGACTGACCAAAAATAACACAAAAGAGTGGGAGGAACGGTGTCAGTTAAGACTCACCCACACATTGAGTTATACAAAAGTTTATACAAAGTGAATCAGACATACACAAAAACAAGCACACAAAAAAATTCTCCAGTTGTGACAAGCAATTCTAACTAATGCCCCGGTAAGTTACATTGACCGCCGAATATTACCATAAGTAATGGGCAAGATGTCTGACCCCGATAGGCTAGAATTTGTTTTGACTCACGTCACCAGCTCTCCCCCGCGTCTACTTTCATTCATACCCTGGGGTAACTTAAGATGGGTAGCAACCACCACACAGGAACTTTTCTTACAAACTTATGACAGAAGTTCTCGCGGTGACATATCCAGCCCTTCCAGAGATATGGCCCCAGGGAGATGCTGAAAGATAGGGGGCAGATAAGAAGATATCCTAGCCTCATCACTCCCGAGAGCTAGTGCCCTACTTTGCGACCACCTGGGTCTGACCCCGCGGCACAGTGATAATCTCTGTACATGTGAAAGTATGCGAAATTTATGACTCTTGAATTAAAAAAAATAACGCGGGTGGTTAGTGGAAAAATAACACCGGATGCCAGAGAGGGACGGGGATGAAAGAGAGACTTGGAGCACTTCAGGGGCGTGGAAGATTTTAAAAATTTCTGAAAGTTTCAAAAACTTCTCTGTCTGTCTGTTTGTTTGTTTGTCTGTCTGTCTGTCTGTCTGTCTCTCTGTCTGTCTGTCTGTCTGTCTGTCTGTCTGATATTGATTCATCCATTTTTTACGTGTATGTGTAAGTATGTATGTATTTGTGTGTGTGTGTGTGTGTGTATGTGTGTGTGTGTGTAAGTGTGTATGTGTGTGACTGTATGTTTATGTGTGTGTGTGTGTGTATGTGTGTGTTTGTGTGTGTGTTTGTGTGTGTGTGTCTGTGTGTATGTGTATGTGTGTGTGTGTGTGTGTGTGTGTGTATGTGTGTGTCTGTGTGTGTGTCTGTGTGTCTGTGCGTGTGCGCACGCGCGGTTTGTTTTTTTTTATTTGCTGCATTTTATTAGTGATAACAATGAAGCAACTGGACACTGACATTGCTGGTAATATTGAGACTGCAAGTATAGCCAATGTCACCCGGTGGTGACCAAGACATAATTATCAGCAGAACAAATAATAACAGAACAGAACATTATTCATAGACTGTAACAAAGTATAGCATTGGGAGTCCAAAACATAACATATTTACAACATTGGAGGAAATAGAATTGGGCGATAGAAGTTATTTAAGACGACCAAAATAGAAACTGAAACAGATCTGGATCCACCTATCATCTGCGTCAGATGGTTCGGCCCCCGTGGTTGTATCTCTCTCAGATTGCTGAATTTATCTTGGTTTACATCTGCTTGTTGCGTTTTAGGTTGTTTGGTTTTTTGTTTGGTTTTTTTGTTGTTTTTTTTTTTTTTGGGGGGGGGNGAAGCATGACATTAGATTATATAGCAATGTCATTTTAGTTTTGCCATGTCAACTAGATCTAGACCTATGTCAAGTTCACGTGAACACAAATTTTAATTTTCCAAGACAGCAGCGGTTCCATCACGCGCCACTTCTTTAAGGTCACAAGCGTGCACCGATTAAACAAGGTGCGTTTAAAATCATTAGCTCTCTCATAGATTAACCCTAAAAAAAAGATTTAGAGTTCTTCGTACACCCTCAGCCGTTTTCACATCTTATTTTAACATATCTTTAGCCAGCCAAAAAAGATCAGTGTCATTGCAGTTAAGCAAATTGTTAACTGAGCGGTAACAAGATGGGCGCTATCTGACAGAGGAGAATTACGCCAGGACCATTTACACCCGGAATGTGCTTATCAAGTTCTTAACTCACCCGCTATCTCTGGTGTACCGTGTCGGGGAAACATACGCAAAAACCCTAGATGTCTCAGATTTTTTTTTCTCCTCGCAAATTGACGTCCCAATTACAAATTAGTATGGCGGTCTTCGGAGTCAGAGAAATTAATACGCCAGTGCTTCAAAAAGAGTAGCATTTTTTTTTGTGTGTGTTATCCTGTTCTTGCTTCAGTTCCTACCCCCTTTGTACTCGATGTTATCAATCCTTTGTTTCCGTTTCTGATATTGCTCATTATGCTGTAGTCAAAATATATTCCCGAATTCTAGTATTTGGTTCTCCCCCGCCCCCCCCCCTACACACTCCTTTTGTACACTCCTCTTCTTCCTCTTCTTCTTCTTCTTCTTCTTCGTCTTCTTCTTCTTTTTCTTCTTTTTCTTCTTCTCTCTCCTTCTTCTTCTTTTTCCTCTTTGTCCTCATCTTCTTCCTGTCTCTTCATACTTTTCTTCCTTTAGTCTTCTTTTTATCCCTTCTTCCTCCTTTTCCTTCTTTTCCTTGTTCCTCTTCTTCTTCCTTATCCTTGTCTTCCTCTTTTTCTTCTTCTTCTTCTTTTTCTTTGTCTTTCGTATCCCTTTTTTTTTTGTTTTCTTCCTTTTCTCCTTCTTCTACTTTTTTCCTTCTTCATTCGTCCTGTTCTTCTTCTTTCTTTCCTCCCTTCCTTCCTTCCTTCCAGCCTTCCTTCCTTCTCTCCTTCCTTCCTTCCTCTCCTCCTTCCTTCCTTTCTTTTTTCCTTCCTTCCTTCCTTCCATCCTTCTCTCCCACTTTCCTTCCTTCCTTCCTTCCTTCCTTCCTTTCTTCTTTCCTTCCTTTCTTCCTTCCTCCCTTCCTTCCTTCCTCCCCTCCTTCCTTCCTTCCTTCCTTCCTCTTAATCCTATCCTGCTTCATCTTCTCCCACCGTTCTGTATCTCTTCTTGCCGTAGTGGGTCATGGATCATCCAGCTCTCCCAGACAGTCCCCATTGAAAATGTGTACAGGCCAGACAGAGTACTTTAAAATAAGACGGTCAAGTG
>JAWQUT010000094.1:831640-841843 GCA_033807755.1 Ellobium chinense
AAAAAACATCTGAAAATTGCTTCAGTTAATTATCTGATCTTTGTAAATGAGTGTTAACAAAGACAAAGGAACAACTGAAAATAACTTGCTTGCTCAGGCAAAAAACATCTGAAAATTGCTTCAATTAATTATCTGATCTTTGTAAATGAGTGTTAACAAAGACAAAGGAACAACTGAAAATAACTTGCTTGCTCAGGCAAAAAACACCTGAAAATTGCTTCAATTAATTATCTGATCTTTGTAAATGAGTGTCGTTGGAAATGATCCGAGCCCACGCTGAAGGAATTTCATATGATGACCTTCCTCTCTCCTTTCCTATAATAATCCGCTTATCACAAATACACAATTTGCATACTTCAGCAGTTATTGGGATCGTTGATTGAGAATCCCTTACGTTTACTCTTGGCGTTTTTAGACAGTGTAATTCGGAGTAAGTGAACTAACACAGTTTGAGAACCTTTGCTGAGACCCGTGGATGGCTAGTCTGAATTTCCCCAATCTGTAAGCATCGTAAACTTTCTGAGAGCCCTCTTTTCAGCTTTTTGGATTACCCCTAGAGAACAGTTTCCCTAAATGGGCCGACATTAAAGATTGGATGCTAGACAAGGTCAAAGTTCACACCCTGAGAATCCCTGTGGAGCCAGACATGTTCCTTGCCCAGACACCTATGCTGTGATGTATCCCGATAGCTCTCAGATATGATCACCATTAAATAATTCATCCTTTTAATAGGGTGAGAAGCTAGGTGTGGTTACTTCTTGCCTCTACCTTTGTGTCTGGCCCTGTACCTTTCTCTTTTCCTCTTTTTCTTTCACTCCATCTCGAAGGTATACTCTCATGTCCTGTATTGCTTATTTTGTCTTTCTTATCTGACTATCTTCTCTCACGCCCTCCGCGACATGGAAGGCGTAGCCTCTTTTTATTGAATGTGTTTTTGTCATTTTGCTCTCTTCATCCCTCTCCCTTCTCTCTTTTTCTTCCTTATCACTTCTCAAGCACTGTCTCTCATTTCAGAACTTCCTATTTCTCCTCCATCCTCCCCTTTCCCCCAACTTCCCCACACTTCAATAAAAGATGGTTGCCTCATTAATATCATTTTGTATTAAAGTAGCATACATTTTTTTCTTGAGCAGCGTGGTCGAATGATTGTTTCGTTGGTCTCAAGATCAAAAGGGCATGGGCTCGATTCACGCGATGGTCATTTTGTACATGCCTTTGGAAAATATTTCATTCATATTTCCCTCAGCCCACCCATCTGTAGAATGGGCAACCGGCGACAGGCAGTGAAAGATAGGCAGGGACACTGACCACTCCCCAAGTCGTATGGATGATCTGGTCTACTGGGATAACAATAGTGTAATGTTGAGAATCGGACTTCAGCATGTATACGAGACTACAAACGGCATTATTATTTTTTTTATTATGATGATGATGATTATTATTGAAGGAATAGTGTATGGCAAGAGCAATCACATTAACATTCAGCTAGTATTTGTCAAGCCTGTGCTTTGTTATATGAAATTTCTGTACATAGCGAAGAATTCGATAATATGGTTCGTCGTCATTAACGCAGCGAGTCACAACCTATTACAGTATCGTATATGGCTAACCCAGCTGTACTGTGATACGGGAATTTATACCCCAATTTTTCATACCCCTCAGCTGGTTAGGGGATGTAACCCACATACACCAAGTGGCATTATTACGGCATGACAATTGTCTGAGGAACAGCTCCGAGATGCCGAGGGGCAAGTGATCTCGGAAGAGAATCTTCTCCACACGAGCCTCCAATTACTTTGTGTCCTCATTATTTTTGTGAAATTCAGAATTGTACATTGTGTAAGGAGTGAAGCTCATTAGGGTTAATTCGGACTCAGCCTGGCGGTGAATCTGTTTTCGGATTTTAAAGCACTTTCCTAACTAGAACGCCCTTTGGCTTTCTCCAGATCTGGATATTGGCACCCTCTCTTCCCGGTGCTGTTTAGGGGCAGATATGTAGGCGCTGTTGCTAGCGAGTGGGCGAGTGGTCAGTTCAAGCCTGGGGTGATACCGACTACTGTTTTTGTGTCTGCGTAATGGTTTGCTGCCGGCTAGGTCTGTGCCTTGATAACGCTTTCAGTCCAGTTTTCTATGTTGACTTGATTTTTCTTTTGTTTGCACATTCATTCAATGGTCCGTTTGTTCCTTTTGTTCATTCGTTTGGTCATTGATTCGTTCTCTTGCTAACTTAATTCTTCATTCTTTCATTCTTCTTTTCGCTCCTTTGTTAGTCACTTCTAGTAATATATCTACATTTTTCTGAAACGATTGGGTGGAAGAAAATTTAAAAGCGCTCATGAACCTCTGGTTGCCCTTAATCTGTTGTGACCCACCAGGGAAACGTTAGGCATTACGCATTTTCTGAATGTGGTTGTCTCCAGATGCTCTGGAGAATACTTTGGAAAGCTTGCTTCCCTCGCGAAATGTTCTTCACGCTAAAAGTTAATTTATCAGCGGGCAAACTCAATTTCAAAGTCGGAGTTAGCACAGATTAGTTTCCCTTTCTGTCTTCTTTCATAGCTCGAGGAAGTACTTCGGTCGATATAATTTTGTGACCCATAGCTGATAAGATAAGATAAGATAAGATAAGATAAGATAAGATAAGATAAGATAATTCATTTATTTGGAAATTTGCCTTGAACAAGCGTAGAACAGAGAATGCGTTGAACAGTGAATTATAGTCATAAACGGGATCACGTATAGACATGGCTTACAATCACATCTACACACACACACACACACACACACACACACACACACACACACACACACGCACACACATATATATACATACGTATATACATACACATATTAGAGCGCGCTTGCACAACGAATAGGTGATAGGGTAAGATGGTTATAACAGTTGTCAAAATAAAGAGACTGTGATGTGACATAGTATGAGCGTGCAGAGTAAGTCGCTAGTTGCGCGCCTAGTCCTGAATAGCATTATCTAGAACACTGCTGTAAAATGTTAGCATTATTTGAGAACTTGCGCATTAACGATGGGAGTTCTTACCATCCTAAGAATTATATTAACGCTGCATATTGCAACATGTTGGACGCTACCAACGCTTATGTATTTCTTACGATGGGAAGAGATCCGATCGTTAATGCCCAAGCCGTCAGCTGTTAACTGTCAGTATTACAGCATGTTTATTTGTTGTGAAAACTAGTCAACATCTCATTCAGTTTCCCTGCCAGCTGGCGATCAGCCATTTCACATCCAGAATGACACAAGGAGTAGCCAATACAGTTTTTATCTTTTGTCTTGCAGACAACAACATCTTCGCCTTTCGCTGTGGGTGTCTGAACGTAAGTGTGGGCGGGTTACGACAAACAGGTCTTGTGACCGTATGCATGATCCGTGCGTTAATGTGTGTGTTACTGTGAATACTAATACTGCTTTCTAGGGTTTCCAGTGGTTACCGCAATGCGGCAACTGACGCAAGGATTATGCATACGGCTACAGTGACCGTATGCATAATTCTTGCGCGAATTAACGTGTAACTACGTTGAATACTACTTTTAGGAGTTTTCGGTGCTTACCGCAGTGCGTTCACTAAAGTAAGGATTATGCATGCGGCCGCTGCTGGTATCTCTGAACGCGAGTAATACTGTGTCTTTTGCACGTCAGTTAAGGATGGTTTTTTTAACAAAGACCATGCTTACTTTCTTTTTTCTACTTACAGCAGTGACTTAAGATTCAAGTAGTTTTGCTATCTTATGTTCAGTGAGAGATTCATGAGCCTCCAACAAAATGTACGTTAAAATCTCTATTTAAAAACAAAAACAAAAACACAAGCTCAAAGTTGTGACATTAAAGACGTTGCGTAGACGCCACAGATTACAGTCAAAATTCACAAAGGAAGTTTCGTTTTTTTTTTGTAGTTATGCCCTTTGACTGTCTGGTGAGTGATTGGATCACGAATTAGAAGTTAATATTCAAGGAAAGCAACAATAATTTGAAATGATCTCTCCCATTATGTGACTTTCGAACGCCATAGCTGCTTGGTTAGACAAGTGTCTTTCGCTAGCTGTGTCGCTTGCCGATTCCAGGGATCACATTCTTCTCAAAGGCTGGCCGAACGCAGTGTGTGTGGAAGAGCACACAGGCTAGCGTGTTTACCGTATCACGCAGTGTGGTGATGTTTATGACGCGACGGCCACAAAATAAAAGATCAAATTTTTCTTTCACTACTTGTTGTTGCAAATCTCTCTACCCATTCGTTGAGCGGGTAAAGGCACTAGTTAGAAAAATAACAACACACACACACACACACACACACACACACACACACACACACACACACATCTAGCGTGAATTCATGACATTGGCGAGTGTTAAAAAGAGTATCTCACGGCTAAACGACGTCATCATATCATGCGAGTATACTGTATATTGAAAGAGATATTGCGTAATCGACTCCGTACATTGGCTTCGCTTCCTATGAAAGCTGGAAAGAATAAGGATGACGTCTTTCTCGGCTCCAGCTTTAAATCGTGGATGGTAATGGCTGCTCATTTCGTGCATTCCCATCACTCAGTCATGGAGGTGTCGTCCTTTGAATATGGATATCAATAAACAAGGAGAGCAAATAAACACTGGGAGTTTTATTTTAGACCAGCTGAGGTCCCGGCCCTGCCTGAGAACGGGAAAAGTAGGGGGGAGAAGAGGACCAAACTTACTTAAACACTTCCTTATTGTGTGTATGCATGTCTCTCCATCCTCCCTCTCGCCCCGGCATAAGAAGATTGCTTTTCACGCCGATGAATATTTCCGCGTCCGCAAATTTTGATGACGTTATCAGCAAGCATAATTTTGTTTCGTTTTTGGACTGGGATTATCAAGAGCCTTAGGAGGACGGGAGGTTTTTGTAAAATATATTTTTCTTATTGTGGCGATTCCAAATGGCAAAAATCGAAGACTGTCATGTTGACCGATGTATCTTTCCGTACCCTCATGCCAGATTTGATGTCTGTAGACATAGTAGTTTGTCCGGGAAGGTGACATCGTGTTTTTCCAGATTGCCAAATATATAACAGAAGACAATATATTCCTCTATTTTGTTGTGCAAAAAAAAAAAAACCTCCAGAACAAATGTTGGAGAGGAAAGGGAAAGAACTAGACTGGCAGGGGTCTCTTGTGAAAAGAGCTGCACAAAATCGAGGAAATATATTAACTTATGCGTTGTTTATGTAAATTAACTGTGCCTTACAGTTTAGAAGTAATTCGATTGTAATTATAGTTTCTCGAAGCTTCTTTTGAAGTCTGATTTAAAAAACATTCATGAAATTCTTCACCTAGGGAAAGTTTTGGGGGATTTTTTGAAAGTCTTCGGATAAGGTAGCTGCTTAAGGGGACTATAGAGATCACCAAAAACACTAGTAACTTTTCGTGTTCTTTTTCATTACAATTCTCCTTCTTCTTATCCTCCTCCTTCTCCTTCTCCTCCTCCTCCTCCTCCTTCTCCTTCTCCTCCTTCACATCTAACAGTCCAGGGTTAGAAGCATTGCACAATGAACAGTGATGATATTTTTAGAACGGATAATTTTGCCCAAGTGATGTTGACGTGATGGTTTAATGACGAAAAAAAAAAAAGCATTGCACATCTTTTAGGCAAACTTCTGAGATACTGGGTCTGAATTAAAACAAATTCATCACAAAGCTTGCTCTTGTCCTAAGGGTAAGTTTTGAAAACTAATGCAGGTTCCTCAGGGTAAATGAGATGACCATAAAAAACAACGATGACACTCCTTGGAAGTCATTAGGCTTTGAAACTTAATCCTTGTGACATTACAGCTTCTAATGATGTTTTTTACTTCTGAAGTGACAAAAAGAAGGAAGTTAATGCGATGTTGCTGTGATGTTGTCCCAGAAGACATAAAATATTATCGGGAGACGAGGAAGTCATTGTTTCAGATTGTTTCCGTCATAGTCTGTCATGGTGGTCGCTACAGAGCTTCGCAAACATGACGCATACATGAAGCCCACATTCTCTTGCAAACTACAGACATCTAACATTACATTGACAAATTAAGACAGACAGTGTAATAAGTCACGTTTTTCGGTGAATGTTTTGTGGGAAAGTTTGGCTATCGTAACGTTTCCGTGGGTTACCATTAACAGAAGTAGTGACTTCCACAACGCCTACTGGTAACGAAGTAGACCATTTCGCAAATCAGACGAATTCGCGTAACGATGTGATGGGTTGTTATTGACAACAAAAAAAAACAGAATCACCACGCACTCCCTTGTAATTAATCACTGCTTCCTAACAGACACCTCTGGGTTTTCCTGGGCATCAATAGGCTATAGTTGTTTTGGCCATTGGCGTATTTTGCCCTTTTGATTAAAAAAAAAAAACGGAACTGCGGGGTACACTAATGTGGCTATGGTTGTTTTTAGTGAGGTTACAGTTGTTTTTAACGACTACTCCTGGGAACAGAGTTTTCAGTTTGGAAGGTCTCCTGTCCATTTAAAGCAGTGAATCTGCCTTTGAGGATATGTTCCCCTTGGGACGATGAAATCTGGTTTCTTTCCGGTATCATTCTACACCGTACCACCGATCCACTACCACCCACGCCTTAACTCACACCCACATTAGCAAAATGTCACATATTTATAGGATGTGTGACTTTTGGAATGACCCTGGTGCTGTGTCACCCTCGATATTAGGTTCGCTTGCCGCCGTTTCATCCCTGAGCCTTGACATTCAGTTCACCAACTGCCGTTTCACCTTTTATATGGGTGTACCATCACGTTATGATTAGTTTACCAATTGACGCCGGGCTGACCGTACATTCGAGAAAACTTTGACATTGTTTTAGCCACGCTGTCGTATCATTCTTGACACTGAGCTGTATGATCCTTTGACCTTTGACATTGGAATGGCTATTAAATGTTTTATATTTCACTTTGCATTAGTTTATATAGTAACTGCACCTTGCATCAGTATTATACTTGAGCTTGAACAGGCTCTACAGCTGTTTCGTCATCGACATTTTTGTCATACAACCTTTCTATTTCATTTGGTCACTGAAATATGGAAATTACAGCGTAGCCAGTTCACGGCTGAGATTCAGAATTATCAGCACTGATCTAGCTTCATATTACCACGCTTGACAATGAGTTGCCACACCACTGTGTTAGTCTTGACAACCCAACGGAGACAATAACATAATAATATAGCCCCTTTGCATATGTGACTCTGCAGTGACCATAATAATTATAGCCTTTTCATCATTGATAGTTACCCGTGTAACCGGTTCATCCATTTCGTCTTTAATGTTATATTATTAAACTGGGTCGTCTAAACTAGTCTATGCATAAACTAGACTTTATCATCCCCGAAGTGTTACGTCGAAAAATTTGTTGTCGAGGACATGGTAATAAAATAATAATTGGTGACTACGTTTTCCGGAGATATTACACTAGCTAACAGACATCTGAGCGCGCAAACAAGAAATACAAATTGGAAAGGAATAAAACTAAGGACGAGGAAGACAGACAAAACGGTGGTCTGGTAAACAGACTCAAGAGGTCATCATAACATTTAGAGAGTAGGAAGGAAAAGGTGGCTCATCATCAAAGACTGCAGGAGTGGATAACTACTGGACAGTGATAAATTAGGAGCTGATGATAGACCTCGAAAAATAATGAACAGAAAAAAGAGAAAGTGAGACATTGTGGCATAAATCCAAAAATATCATGTCATGGCAATGTGGATTATATTGACATCATTGGCCGATACATTTTGAAATCAGGAAAACAAGCCAAACAATAATAGGAGAAAGAAGACCTCAGTACGGCTGGTTGTCACCCATGTCTGAGGACATGTCTACAAAGACTCTGTGAGGAGCAAGAGTAGGAAAACTAAATGAGATTGCTGGTGCTGGACGATGGACGAGGAAGACAGACAAACGAGTAGTCAGACTGGATACTTTGGGTGAAAGATATCTTCACATTATTATTAGTTTGTTGTTCTTTTCTGTCGCTTTTCTTCGTCGTCTTCTTCTTCTTCTTCTTCTTCTTCTTCTTCTTCTTCTTCTTCTTTTTCCTTTCCTTTTTTTTTCTTCTTCTCTTTCTTCTTCATCTTCTTTTCCGTCTTTTTTTTCTTCTTTATCTTCTTCTTCTTCTTCTTCCTACTCCTCTATTACTATTAGACCGTCTTAATTTTCTTTTTCCCTTTTTTTCATCACTCTCTCCTCCTCCTCCTCCTCCTTCTGTCTCCTCCTCCTTCTCCTCTTCCTTCGTTTCTTCCTCCCCCACTCTCTGTTCTTCTTCCCCTCACTGCTGTTGACTTTTGCTGCAACTGTTGGTGTTGCAGATATTGTTGTTGTTGTTGTTGTTGTTGTTGTTGTTGTTATTGTCGTGGTGGTAGTGGTAACGGTGTCCTTGCGATGCAAGTGTTGCTGGTGGTTTTCGTGGTTGAATCTGACACTGACGTTGTTGTTCTGTATCAACCTGTGCTACCTGCTTCACCATAATCAAACGATTTTGGTAACCCTAAACTAAAGATAGTACATGATAATATAGTATCAACAGGTTCACTAGGTACCCCACGAACGGTCAGTCTTCAAAGCGTGTAGTGGTATCGAAGAGTGACGTTGACGGCTTTCATCAGTTGTTTTCTGTGTAAACGAAGCGAAAAGCACTGGGAAGCCAGTCATGCCTGTACTGTTCCATGTAAATACCTCAGATCTACAAGGAAGGTACCAGACTACTGGAAACTTGAGCATCAGATTCTAAGATTTTTTTTTTGTTTGTGGCTTGCCTCACCGCCATTGCTTAGGTATTATCCGTGGCCTTGTCAAGAGGAGGTTTCTGATTATATTCTGGATGAGAGAGCCTCAACAGATGTGCTTGGTCTACCGTAAGTTTTTTATGAGTTCTCCAGAGGGGTCATCCAGCGCAGTGCTTAATAACAATGCTGCAAGGATGCTTTGCTTGTAACCTTTCTCCTGGATCAGTTTGATACATTGATAAGCAAAAAGTTTCGAGGTCTTAGTAAATTTTTGTTTTTTGTATATACAGTATTTTGTATTGTCAGAGGCGCAGACAGATGGGAATAAGATGTTATGATTGTGTGCAAACCCACTATCTGCTGCCATGATAGTGCAGCTTACTTCACTCGAGTGCAGCAACCTCGCTGCAGAGATAGATTATGCAGAGGCGTAACTCTTTTGATGCGAGCAGTCAGCACTGCTTTGAGCGAATCTCGATAATGGGTAGAAGAAAGGGAGAGGGTAGATGCTGCAAATGCTTTGCTGCCATGATAATGTTTCTTAGTATTTCATTCGAGTGTATCAGCCTAGTGGCAGAGATATATTATGCAGTGGCGTACCTCTTTTAATGCCAGCAGTTAGCTTTGCCTAGAGCGAATGTCGAAAATAGTAGACAATAGGGAGAAGGTAGGAGGCAGATGCTGCAAACGCTTTGCTGCCATGACAGTGCGACTTATTTCATTCCAGTGCCACAAGCTCACTGCAGAGATAGATTATGCAGGGGCGTAGCTCTTTCATGCTAGCATTGCTTAGAGCGAAAGTGGAAAATGGGCAGACAAAAGGGAGAGGGCGGAATCTGCAAACTCCCAGGAAGGTCAAGAAGATATGAGAATAAGAAAAAAGAGAACGACAATGAAGGAACTTTTCTCTGAGTTCTGAGAGGCTGAGCGCGGCAAGTATGGAACTGTCGGTGGAGTGCAAAGATGTTGTTTTCATGAGTGAGTAAACAAGTGGGTGTTGTTGCCAACACTCTACTCACTCGCCGCTGGATGACTCCTGTTTGTCTCAGCCTTTGTGCTGTTGCCTCTGTTGTTGTTACTGCGGCTAGTTTGATTTTCTGTAAGAACGATATATCAAGACATGATGCCTGGCTCTTCATTGTTATCTGTTGTCCCAGGGAGCGGCTTCCCTGTTCGCAAGACACGTACATGTGACCAAAGTTTAAAATGCTGTCTTTAATGACCACGCAGTTTCAGACTCATCAATTTACTGTCCTCACTGACTCCTTCTAGAGGCGGCAAAACTGCTCGAAAAATATTTTTTAAAACTGCTCGAAAAGTATGAACGAAAGTGATCGAAAAGTATGATAGTGAAATTTATATAGAGTCAAAATGGGAAGGATGAAGAGACAAGACGCTCAACCTAGTATTGTGAAGTGGG
>JAWQUT010000094.1:842187-870915 GCA_033807755.1 Ellobium chinense
ACTGGGAGAGAAGGTGGCAATTGACTTCCTTGGGTCGCAAAGTTGGACCACCTACGTCCTTTACGATACTCTCCCCTTGTATTATTATTATCATAGAAAGCGTCGCACCCTCGGGGAATCTTGGAGAAACAAGGATGTACATTTCCACTATCAAAAGAAGCTGTATTATCAAGTTACTGTTAATAGAAATGTCTTGTAATAAAGTCATCGGGGACATACTAGAAATAGGACTTCGGTGTTATCGAAGATTTGATTACGAAAGGATTGTCATTTGACTGTGCGAACAAGATGTGTTAATTTTATGGCTCAAAGATTCTATCCAGTATTATAACTTTGTTGTATGGATTCGTGTGATTATCGACCACAAGCTTACCGGGAGCCCTGCAATGCAGGGTGTTGTGTGCTGAAAGCATACGACAGAAATAGAGTGTGCAAAAGATAATTCCGCACCGTAAGGTTCTGCCCTTCCTATCCAGGATACAGATTTTTTTGTTCCCCAGCGGAAATACCCCTCCTTGATACATTCATATGAACACATCCATATACCAGCCACCACTCTTTTGTGTGGAGAATACAGTTTTTGTGAAACGCTAAATACTCTGTTCTCAGATTATCTCGTGATTATCATTTGGCAGCCGATATGTCGTGACAGTGAGACATATGTCTGCACACTTTTCAGCCACAGTAGTAGTTTGTCTTGTATTGGCCGTCACAGTTAATGTATTTAATCTACATGTCCTGCACGATAACGTATCTTCTTCGTTCGTGATAACTGCGCTACTAGGCAAGCACTGACAAACTGACAAAAAA
The DNA here is from genome assembly GCA_033807755.1 of Ellobium chinense. NCBI lineage: Eukaryota > Metazoa > Mollusca > Gastropoda > Ellobiida > Ellobiidae > Ellobium > Ellobium chinense. The sequence continues at coordinate 842,998 of JAWQUT010000094.1, forward strand.
CTGCTATTAAAATCACTCGTGTTTTGTGTGATATAAGATCTAGTATGCAACATAAACAGAGTCACACCTGCCTCCACATGTCTTGCTCTGCCTTACTGATATTAAAAATCACATAAAATTTAAGTCTCTGCGTAATCGTCATCCCTGGATAGCAGTTTACTGGTTCTCTAGCAACCCCTTGAAGTGAGTTACCAATATATTGACGTTATGGTGGCGTTGTCTCCACATTTTTCTTCGACAACGGTGTTCCGTTACCGACTAACTGTTCAATATAGTTTGTTACTGCACGTAACATACGATAATGATGGTAGTAGTGATGGTGGTGGTACTGTTGATGGTAATCTACTTCTGCTGCTGCTGCACTTCCACTCTTTCACCGTCTTCTTGATGTTCTTCGCCTATTTTCTTTAGTCTTACTTCTATTTTCAAGTTCATTTTCTGTCTTTATTTCCAGAGTTCGCCACCAGATACTGCACCCCGAACGGAACATGGTTCGAGCACCCGGTGCTGAGCAAGCCTTGGACCAACTTCACAGCATGTCACGCCTCTGTCAATATGAAGATGGATGAAGTAAGTGTGTGTGTGCTGGGATGCGGNGGGAGGGAGGGGGGAGGAGTTGAGAGAGGACAGGCAGTGAAGCAAAGGTGTCGAAACTGAGTGCATGTGTATTGTAATTTCATTTACTCAATAAAATATCTTTGATACGTCGTTGCTAGACAGTATAGTGTAGATTATTTCCAGCGATGAGCATAGTCGAGGTCGTAAGCATTCATTAAACCACTGCCTCACCTTCCCCGTTCTGAGCTCCAAACTAGGACTCCTATTCATCAGTCTTCATACAAGACACCATCTTACATTGACTTTGATAACGCCTGCTTTCATACTTTGGCAAGGAGAATACATTTCATCTATTCCTTAATCAGATGCGAGGTAATCTGCACTTGGCTGTTAATGTCTTTTCCAATCCTTAAAAAAAAAAAGAAAGAGAAAGATTAGCAACAGGCGATGTCACGATTTTGTCGCAATTCATTGTTAACTATTTCAATTTTCAGGAACACGCAGACAGATTGAAGCTGATACAGACCATTGGTTATGGCGTCAGTCTGTGCTCACTTGTTATTGCCGTACTTATCATGTGCTGTTCTAGGTGAGTACTTTCAGAACTGGGAGATGGAAAATCATGGATGTATCACCGAAAAAAAAAAGACATTTGAACACGCTTATTACGAAATACAGAGGACGTCATAACAATCTAAATATCACACATATTAGGCAATAATCATTTTGGGACTTACAGAATGTTTCGATGAAGCGCTAGTTTCGAATAAAGCAGGTTTGGGTGCATTTTTATATCAGTTGGTTTTAGTCTAACTGCAATGATTAAGTTATGACGTTATTCTAAATACATGTACGCTGACTTAAATTGGAAAATATGTATAAATAAGACGTTTATTAATGTGAAGGAACCGATATTTCTTCCTGTATAGTGCTCGGTAGGGTAAATTATGAATTTGCTGTTATTTTTCCTACATGCCCTTCAATGAATGAATGAATGAATGAATGAATGAATGAATGAATGAATGAATGAATGAATGAACGAATGAATGAATGAATGAAGGAATGAAGGAATGAATGAATGAATGAATGAATGAATGAATGAATGAATGAATGAATCCTTTCGCTATTTGCAGCCTTTTTTTATTGCCGTCAAATCCTGAGATTGAGACCCATGTCTTTTTCTTCAGTAAAAGGTCAGGCAAAATTAGAGATTAGGAAAACACATCTCATGACAAGAGTGGAGGTTTCCATGAATCGGTTCGAAAGATTTTTTTTTTTATATTTGTGAGTGTTAGATTAATCTGATCTCAGTAAAATTGGTATTTTGTCTCATGGGAGATAAAAGCGTTAAACATGTTAAATGGAGTTGCCATTGAATCCAAGGGCATAGTAACAGGCTCTGGTATATCTTCATAATCAGCATTTTCATGGCTGCCTCTGTGTGCGCGCGTGTGTGTTGTGTGTGTGTGTGTGTGTGTGTGTGTGTGTGTGTGTGTGTGTGTGTGTGTTGTGTGTGTGTGTGTGTGTGTGTGTGAGAGAGAGAGAGAGAGAGAGAGAGAGAGGGAGAGACAGAGAGCGAGAGAGAGCATTATGCGCGAATGTATATTTGACAGATTTTCCAAACACTGTAATTTTTTTAAGCTGCGAGGAAATGTTAAATTATTAATTTGTTTATATGGCCTACGAGTCATCTCCTCCGTATGTCGGCTGGGTTGAGACATGTTTAATGTAGATCCGGTGCACCTGTAAAAAATATGAGCTTATTTTACGTTTGGCGTACACGGTCTATAATGTTTCAGTGTCCGTGGAAGGTTTTCACGCTATGCTTAATGGTTTACAGATTTTTTTTTAAAACTTTATGTGTGTGTCTTCAAATTGTGAACTTATAGGTCTGGTATAGTACATTTAGTGTCAAGGATGATGCGCTGTCTAATTTATTGTGTCTGTCCAACTATTTACTAATGTTATGGTGACCTCCCTTATATCTTCAAGTAAGCTCAGGGCAAGCTCAACAAACTTGTAGCCAAACTTGTGTCTAAGCTTTTTGTAGAACCTATACTTCTCTCATACCTTGAAGAAATGTCTACTTGTTTCTTATATTCCTCTCTTATCTTTGACAAAACTCTAATAGTTACTTATATTCCTCTTTAGTTTAAGACAAAATTTTAATAGTTCCCTATATTGTTCTCTAGTCTTAGACAAAATTCTAGTAGTTCCTTATATTCCTCTCATGTCTTAGACAAAGTTCTAAGAGTTCCTATATGGATGTGCGTTTAGTATAATCTTTCTGTCCTGGCAGGCTGAAGTCCAAGAGCAACACTCTCCACGTGAACCTGTTCATGGCGTTCATCTTGCGGGCCAGTCTCTCCTTTGTACACAAGCTTCTCTTTGTCCAGGGCGTGGGGCTGGAAAAGGACCTAAAACGACTGGCGGATGGCAGTATCAGCTTCATTCATGAAGGCTCGGTAGGTCATTGGAAATGGGGAAGGGGAGAAGGCGGAGGAGTGGATTCACAATTGCAGGGGTTCCTAGTCTTTCAAGATGTCCAGAATTTGGACTAATAACTGGACCGAAGTAATTATTACCAAAAGCTATTTAGACGCACTGTGGCTTAGTCGATAAAGCCAAATATCCACCAAGTCGGGATTCATGATTTCATTCTCCCTGATATTTGATATCGATGCTGTAACACCACAGTGAGTCCACAGGGTAGTACTAGCTTAAGAGGTTAAAGGTTATAATACCGGTCCGCTAAGGAATTGATACCACAGTCAGCTCAGATGATTATTTTGATGGTTTACTTTGGCACAAACTAAAGATTTAGCACTATCGATAGTCATGTGAGACTCAACACCTGTAATAAATTATGCGTGTAAAATTAATGATATAGAATATATGTAAATTACAAACATTGAGTGAACGGGAAAAAAAGGACAACGTGGATTATATTAACTAATCAGTCTTCGGAAGTGAGTACTCCCGTCAGGGGTATTTATCGAGAAAACTTACTACTACTTAAGCTTGTTCCGGTATCGCTCCAGGGGCCATATTTATATGTATCCCTGCTTATAGTGTCTGGAAAGGGTGTTGTAGGGATTTCTGTGTTATAAGTATGGAAAGTCCCCAACATTTCTTGATAACATGCGGAGTCTAGTGCAATGTCACGCAGACAATAATCACTTCAAACCACTGCTATGCCACTGGTGCATCCCGTATGTAAGGTGAAGGGGCGCCGCACTTTTTGGCATCGGAAGGTAAATCTTACTGATAATATCTTGTAAATATTAAAATTTACTTATATTGTATGGTGCAAATCCCCACATCAGCCCAAAACTGAGCTGGTTTGACTTGTCCTTATGAATTAACGACTTTCAGGATATTTTGTTATTCGAGAGCTTACGCGTTAACGATGAGATGTCCTACCATTGTAAAATTACCTTCGTGCATTGATGTTAAATGCATTCTTTGGTGGCCTTCAACGTGGAGAGTTAATGTAATTTTTTCTATGTTAAGAGACCCATCGCTGATGGGCAAGTTCGCAAATAATTTTGTCAGTATTTAGAGTCCACTAGAGCATATGGCCCCCAAGCGGAGACTTCCATACAACCTAAAAATATGATATCCATGGGAAAAGAAAATCAGGGAATGGAAACTAGTAATCGGTGACGGTCTTGCGCCTTCAGGGTAATTCAGATTGTACTGAACACTTTCAAAATTATATTAGTCACTACTTAAGGTGTTATGTGTCTAACTTTAGAATAAAGTTGTTGTTTTTTTTTCTCTCCTTTGGCTAGACTGTGACAGGATTCTATGATTACGATGATTATCCCCTACTCACACTACTCACAGAGAAATGAACCTTTTGAGGTGTCCGTTTCGTTATGAATCACTCTGTAATTTGCGCATTGGTAATCTGTTATTTCCTCCTTTGCTTGAATATTTTCCTGGACGGCTTGCAACCCAAAGTGTCAGTGTGACACAGTCTTGGAGTCCCGACACAAATGATAAGATGCTGAACAAAAACAGGGGCCGCAAAAGACATTAGACAGCTGATTGCAGGGTGACTAGTCCGTATCAGTTTCTTTGGCGTGAGTAGGAAACCAGCAACAACAAAAAAAAAAAATTGTTGTCTCAAACCGCCCGGTGTTGTGAACGGTGTGGTAACATCAACAACACTGATTAGAGACTAGCGGGCCTTCGTTATTAAATTTTAATGGCTTCCCATCTTTATGAAAAGCTGCTGATCCTCTGCTATGTTATATGACAAAGAGTTATCAGAGTTACCACCTGCAACTTTGAGTTTATAATACTGAAATTTCACAGGGAAAAAAAAAAACAGATGGCACGGACAAGCAAGAATGGGATTTTCAGTATTTACGAGATTTTGAGTTTTTAAAGTTTAGCTCTTCTCCATGGTTGGATATCGGTGACGTACCACTGTCGCATGGTACCAGTGTACCAAAAAAGTTTCGTGGCAAAACACAGGTAACCAGAAAGTGGTAGCTGGCTTTATACAAGTTATCAGTGCATGTTAATGAGTTCATTGACCCAGATAATTTGATGGATACCTCAACATGCCTGCGAAAATCACAATCATAGCAGCTGCATCTTCTGCATGAGGAAAACATAAACATCCTCAGAGAGCAGGCGCAATCTCGGGCAGTTGATCCCAGCTCTAACATTACATGAATTCTTGACGGCAGTGCTCAGGTAAACTGTTGTATTTGGCGCAAACACGGACTTGCTGTTCCGGATCTCAGGTTAATTTAGTAGTTACAGATGGTCTCTGTGAGGGCGATTAAATCATCAGCATCGGTCCGTGATCACTGGGGTAACTTCACACCGGGTAGATTGGGAACAAACGGCCATTGCGTTTCTCACCGGACATTGCCCTGTGTCTCTCTCACTCTTTCTCTCTCTGTATAATATGTGTCTCTCCCCGTCTCTCTTTCTTTCAGGTTCTGTTTATATAACTCCCTTTCTCTCCTTGTGAAGGTTTCACACTCTTTAGAAGCGAACTTGCTCGTTTCAACTTTTTGATCATCTGAATCATGCACCGCGATTCGCTGTCTGTCTGTCTGTCTGTCTCTCTGTTTGTCTGTCTGTTTGTCGGTCAGTCTGTCTGCATGGCCGGCTGGCTAACTGTCTGTCTGTCTGTCTGGCTGTCTATTTGTCTGTCTGTCTGTCTCTCTGTCTGTCTGTCTGTCTGTCTGCATGACCGGCTGGCTAACTGTCTGTCTGTCTGTCTGTTTGTCGGTCAGTCTGTCTGCATGGCCGGCTGGCTAACTGTCTGTCTGTCTGTCTGGCTGTCTATTTGTCTGTCTGACTGTCTGTCTGCCTGTCTGTCTGTCGGTCAGTCTGTCTATCTGCATGACCGGCTGGCTAACTGTCTGTCTGTCTGTCTGTCTGTCTGTCTGTCTGTCTGTCTGTCTGTCTGTCTGTCCAAGTTTCGCTGTGATGGTCTGTATGACGGTTTCTTGGTCTTTCTGTGTTCCACTCTGTATCTGTTGATCAGGCTGACTGATTTATTGACTGGACTGATCGATGAACTGACTGACTGAAGTGACAGATCAGAATGAACGAACAAGTGACAGCAGTCTTCCGGAAGAATAAGACTAAGCACAGTAACAGTACAACTGTTTTTTTACAGTCATGCAAACCCAGGGACTGCTACATTTGGGCGATTGTCATCAGTCAAGCGCTGATTACACTTTAGCGTGTTTGGCAGTTGAAGATTGTGGGCGGTCAAACCAAATTTCGAAGATTATTTTTGGCTGCGTGCGCGCGCGCGCGTGTGTATGTGTGTGTGTGTGTGTGTGTGTGTGTGTGTNGTGTGTGTGTGTGTGTGTGTGTGTGTGTGTGTGTGTGTGTGTGTGTGTGTGTGGCGGGGGCCGAGGAGAGAAGGGGACTAAGCAGACTAGGGATAGGGAATGCTGAACGAAATGTGAAAATAGCGGTTCAATGAGGTTGAGCATTACCACGCTCTCACTTTGTTCCCCTTGGGTTTCCCTTATTTCAATCCCAAATCAAACGCATTGAAAGATGTTTTTAAACATACCGGTTTGAGGGTGGAAAATAATGTAGGATCAAAGCGGTAGGTGTTGATGGCTGGAATGTGTCTGAATACATAAAATACATCGTTCTGTTCTGACTCTGATAATCACAGAAAGTGAAGGACTTGTCAGTGATTGGGAAATTGCAACAGTGGTCGGAAGATTCTAGGATGATGGATTCTTGGGATAGGTTCCTAGGATGAGAGGAAAAAAGAGTAGAGAAGTTGCTGTGGCTTTAAATTATTTTTTTTCGTAGCGTTTAACCTTATTCTCTTGGTGAAGGTAAACTCAAAGATTAAGAGGAAGCGCAGATGGTTTGCGTCAACCGAAAGGTTTTTGCTGGTTTCCTGTGCCTCTTTGGCGTCAATGGTTCGGTTGGCAATTAGTTTAACTCGCTCTTGTTGCCTAAGTAACAATATGATACTGACCAAACGTTTAGAGAAAGGGGATAGGGATNGGACTAAACAGACTAGGGACAGGGAACGCTGAACGAAATGTGAAAATAGCGATTCAGTGGGTTGAGCATTACCACGCTTTCACTTTATTCCCTCTGGGTTTCCCTTATTTGAATCCCAAATCAAACGCGTTGAAAGATGTTTTTAAACATGCCGGTTTGAGGTTGGAAAATAATGCAGGATCAAAGCAGTAGGTGTTGATAGCTGGAATGTGTCTGAATACAAAAATACAAAGAGACATCATTTTGTCGCGGATAATCACAGATTTTTTTACAACCTGATGAAGGTAGAAGGATTTGTGCGTGTGTGTGTGTGTGTGTGTGTGTGTGTGTGTGTGTGTGTGTGTGTGTGTGGTGTGTGTGTGTGTGTGTGTGTGTGTGTGTGTGCGTGGGTGGGTAGGGGGAAAGGAGGGGTAATGATAGGTTGCAAAGATTTGAAGCCAGTAACGACCTTGCCCCTCACAAACATTAGACAGTTCTCAGTTACTATGCTTGCATGGTCATCGGGACTTTACAAGACACAACTGCAACAATTATTACTTCCGTTCTCTGTTCTCCCATCGTGAGAGGAAACTGACTGGCTGATATGGTCTTTTATATTGGCTTTCATTGGCTGATGTAATCTGATGATGCACTCATAATACAGTATATACGTTTCGCTTAAATCGGAAAGAAGCGTTGCTGGAGTTGGCTATTAAGAATTGTCTATAGTAATACATGGGCAGTTTTTGAAGTGAGCTAGAAAATGGTAGTTTGGTAACATTGCTGAGTCAGAATGTAATAGTAAGACCGATGAGGATAAGTACTGACAGTCACCCCTCCATTCCTCCCTCCCTCCCTCCCTCCCTGTATGCCAGTCCCAACAACTGATATCCAGCAAAGCCCACTCCTGTCTCTGTGTATCAGAGGTAATTACCTGATAGAGTAACATCGTTTATCTTGTCTAAGGATTCTATTTCAAGTAATTTTTTTTACGCCCTTCCCCCCAACAGGCATCGTTCAAGAGTTTGCTTTGCCAGAGCAGTCAAAGTTAAATGCCTCGATCAGACGAGGAGAAAAGGCGGCCCGGAGAGGGGGCGGTAGTGGAGGGGGGAGGTGGTGAGAATCAGTGATGGATAAAAGAGGAATGAAAACATCATGAATATATATAGAAATGAAAGTAATGATGAAGGGTGACAGCTATGGTCACAAAGTCGAGGAAGAAGAGGAAGTTGAAGACGAACGATCCTGACTAAAATATGGCAATTTCACTTTTGGCATCTTTCTTCTTCTTCTTCTTCTTCATCTTGTTGTTGTTGTTGTTGTTGTTGTTGTTGTTGTTGTTGTTGTTGTTGTTGTTGTTGATGTCGTTGTCTTCGTCGTCATTCTCTTCATCATTCTTTTTCTCTTCTTATTCTAAAACGCGAGATAGTTCCAGAGGGAGAAAGATGAGAGAAAATGAGCTATGCAAGAGAGCGTGCCTGAAGAGATTTGAATCGGCCCAATTACGAATATAACAGATTCAGATTCCAGACCATAAGACCTACAGAGACAAGATGGAAAGGTTGGCGGGGATGGGGGTGTGGGGGAGGGGAANGGATGGGGGTGTGGGGGAGGGGGAGAGGGTTAGCAGAGAAGATTTACAAACCAGACGTTTGCCATCCTAAGCCAAATCACTAATATTTCAACTTTTACGTTACGCCAGAAATTGGAATCCATCAGAGGATTACCCCCCAAAAATTCTACCTATGTCACGTCGGAATCACCCAAATATAGCTCAACTCAGTGTGGTACCATCACCAGTGGTATAAGACCCAAATATTTCTTGTTGCGAAGTCGCTTCAACAGCTGGTTTTAAAGCCAGACAATCTGTTTCAGTACTTAGGTCAAAACTCATATCAGCAAACGAAAAACAGAAAAAGATAAATGTATGTCGCGACTCGCCTCGACCTCACAGAGAAAGATTTATGCCTGCATTGCTTACCTTTCTTTCACCAAGCCGAGGTACACTAGCCTGTTTCTTTATGAATGAAGCTAAGTAGATTGAACTTAAGACAGATGGGAATTACTGTAACATCAAACGGGCTAAGAATGGGGGTATTTACTCACACAGTTGTTATTTTGACTATGAGTGACATGTTTTCATTGAGGTGTGAAGTTACGAGATGGTGTTTGTTGGGGGAAGCCGCAGCCCAGATAGACTAGAGACTTTTGTGAGAAGATTTATTATTCCTGTGAAGTTTATAACCCCCGTAAATATTGTTAGGCGTGACAGAGAAATGTAAACGCGGGGGCGGAAGTCGCTCAGGAAGTCACGTGCACAGCTAGAAAAAAAATGGACTTGTCTGTTTATCTATTTGACTCCAAGTTCACAATAGTGAGAAGAAAAAGAAGGTCTTTCTGTCTGCCTGTCTGTCTGTCTGTCTCTTTCCTGGTTTGAGCTTGCAGTGTGTCTTCCCATTTGTTTGTAGGAGTCATCTCTTTATCTCCCTTTTTTTGCTTTCTCTATCCTTCTCTGCCTGTCTCTCACTTTTCCTCTCTCTCTCTCTCTCTCTCTCTCTCTCTCTATCTCTCTCTCTCTCTCTCTCTCTTACTCTCTTGCTTTCTATNCTCTCTCTCTCTCTCGCTTACTCTCTTGCTTTCTATCTCTCTCTCTCTCTCTCTCTCTCTCTCTCTCTTTCTTTCTTTCTTTCTTTCTTTCTTTCTCTCTCCTCTCTCTCTCTCTTTCTTCTTCTTCTATTTCTATATCTTTCATAACTGGGAAAAACCCAAGTTGTGGCTGCCAGGAAATGAACCATAACATTCTTCGACATAGAATTTTTGAATGAGCACTTTCTCTGTCAGTCAATGTCAGATAAAGATCTCCTATCTCTCTCTCTCTCTTTCTCTCTTTCTTTCTCTCTCTCTCTCTCTCTCTATCTATATATCTCTCTCTCTCTCTCTGTCCTTCTCTCTATACATATATAGATATTGTGCATGTGTATGTCTCTCTCTCCCCTCTCTCTCTCCTTCTCTGTCTGTGTCTTTGTCTCATATCTCTCTCTATCTATTATGTATATGTATGTTTCTCTCTCTCTCTCTCTCTCTCTCTCTCTCTCTCTCTCTTTCTTTCTTTCTTTCTTTCTTTCTTTATCTCTCATTCCGTTACCGACTGTTACTCTCTATCTCGCCCTCGTTCACACCATGCTGACGACGTCAGTTTTGGCATCAGTACTTTATTTTTCTTATGCATCATTGTCGTTCCTATATATTACTACTATCTTTGCACGCGTACGGGCCTAACTAGTTCTGACAGTGTTCATAGTAATATTATTTCTTGTCAGATTGAATAATGATAATATGTCAAAGCCCAGGCCAATACTGTGTACATACAAAGACATAATACGATCAACGGGATAGCACAAAACATCAGATCACCGTTAATATCAGAAACACTAAATATCATATCTTTACAAAACGAATTCGAGATTATTGTTTACCACGGTACTAACGACCCTCATAATTACCAGCTACTATCTCAGATAAGACTCTGCAACCTAATAGAAAGTGTCTCTGTCTTGTGTCTCCAGCATTGTGATGTCGTCTCCCGCACACTCTGTGCATGTACACTATCTGTGTCAGTAGATGGAAATCGTCAGATTCAGAGATCCTGATCCCGAGACACATTTGGTCCAAAGGAGAATTGTTGTTGTTGTTGTTGTTGTTGTTGTTGTTGTTGTTGTTGTTGTTGTTGTTGTTTACTACAGTGCTAAATTACCCTAATAATTATCAATTACTATCTCGGCTAAGACTCTGCATTCCAATACAATGTGTCTCTGTCTTGTATCTCCAGCACTGCGAGTGTCATTTCCTGCACACTCTGTTCATGTACACAGTCTGTGTCAGTCACATGTGAATCGTCAGATTCAGAGATCCAGATCCCACGACACATTTGGTCCAAAGGAGATTTTTGTTTAAAATTGTTTACTAAGGTACTAAACGACCCTCGTAACTATCAGTATATTACTCCAGCGAAGACTGTGCATCCTTATGCAGAGTGTCTCTGTCTGGTATCTGCAACACTGGGAGTGTCGTCTCCTGCAAACTCTATTCATGTACATCACCTGTCCCGTCAGTTGTAAATCGTCAGATTCAGAGATCCAGATCCCAAGACACACTTGGTTCAAAGAAGACTTTCTAAAAATTTATTGACTACAGTACTAAACGATCCTAATAATTATCAAGTACTCTTTTGGCTAAGACTCTGCATCCTTATACAGCGTGTCTCTGTTTTGTATCTCCAGCACTGGGAGTGTCGTCTCCTGCACACTCTCTTCATGTACACGATCTGTGTCAGTCAGATGTGGATCTTCGTAGAAGGTCTTTACCTCCACATGCTCATCTACCGGACACTGTCCACAGAAAGGAATGGTGTCAGACCTTACATCGTGCTGGGATGGGGTAAGTTACTAAGATAATATATGATATTTTATGTTTATAAAGACAAGATAAAAGGAATGGTGTCAGACCTTACATCGTGCTGGGATGGGGTAAGTTACTAAGATAACATATGATATTTTATGTTTACAAAGACAAGATAAAAGGAATGGTGTCAGACCTTACATCGTGCTGGGATGGGGTAAGTTACTAAGATAATATAATTTATGATATTTTATGTTTATAAAGACAAGATGAAAGCTTAATTAAAAGCATCTATTTTCAGTAACTGCTATCATGGACACCCTTCCTATACATGTTAAATGGACCATACTACAACCCATTCTCAAGACACTGAAAACCGCGTTCTTCTTATGCGTGTAAAAGAGTGAGGATAGTAGAGGGGGCGAGGGACATAATAATATAATTCATTCGCAGTTACTTCTCATCTCGTGGGTAAATGAAAATGACTATCTGAATGTGAGCTTGAATGGGAATGGCTTAATGTAAGAGTCTGACTCAAAAGAGAGTAAATTAACCATATTTTACTCGATCCACAGTAATTATTATTCTTACGCTCTTAAGCGGAAATCAGATATGACTGGTTTTTCCCAAGAATCTTCTAATTTGCCCGGTCACTCACTGAAGATGTACTCTTACTGTCATGCCAGGGCATGTATTTAGTCCTCTTTCATATCCAAGGTGTTAGCATATTATCAAATTATTTTTTCTTGAGATGAAAGGGGGCGGGGAGTCAGTCTTTGTGATGTTAATCTGGACCATAATTACTGTCAAAATATAAAGATTAAAGAATTCTGACTGTACACTATCGATACACAAATTAGCCACCATTGGATTTGTGCACACTCACCCAATAACTTGTGCGCACAAATATTAAGTTTATTTATTTCTTCCCTCCTGTGATTTCTCTGTTACTTGTGCCATTATTTCATTCATTTTTCCCTCTCCCCCATAATTGTGTATTTAATGACCACTTCTCTCATATACTTGTTCATAAGAGATATGTAATTATTCATTTTATGCCCTCACTATCAATTTTCTTTATTCTCAGCCCTGCCCTTTGCAATCGTGGTGCCATGGATCATTGTCAAAGCCGTCGCAGATAATGAATTGTAAGAACTCATTGGACACCATCTTCGTTAGGAACATTATCATTATATCATCTTCATGAGACACTGAAATCGTTAACTTTTCTGTACGGATATCTAAATTTTATCTAAACATCCCTTGTGCGACAGATCTGCGGCCTATGGCCTAGTAAGCATTGAACTGAAATCAGCAGTGTAGGTTAGATAGATGAGACATGAATTAAGGAGCATGTGATTAAAACTGAGTTGTTATTAATAGTGTGTGCTTTAACACTGTAATAAGATACGTGAGTATTGTGGGCGTCCTCAGTGCAACCCGGAGAAGAGAAAATTTTGAGCTAGAGATGTCTTTAACTGAGAGTGAGAGTGTAAGACCAGTGTAAGGGACACAACTGAAAATTACCCTTTTCTTTCAAGTGCATCTGATGTAGTTGTGTGTACTGTTTGTGAAATCATTAATTTTCCACGATTAGCCAGCTGTAGCTCTATGTGTAAACTAATCTCCTATGATATAGCTATTGTCACTAAAGCTGCTTCTGATACTGATGATGATGATGGTGATGATGATGATGATGATATTAAGCATCTCTGATTCGAAGTTTGTCTCTTCTGAAAAAATACATATGATCTTCGAAATAACAACTTTGGAGGTTCCTTACATCCCACCCCTACCCCTACCTCAACCTCTACCCCCAAACCACCAAAGAAACATCCAGACAGCCACCACTCTCACCGCTTGAAAATCTCTTCTGCAGGTGTTGGAACATATCTTCAAACCCCGGTTATATATGGATCATACATGGACCAATGCTCGCTACTGTTTTGGTAGGTACAGCTAATTAGGCACCTGTGTTATGAACTGTAGCCTCCGTTACTCTGTTATGAATTATGTTCTATGGAATCCAACTGATTTGTGATAATGTCGGAGACTGTAGACTGTGCTAATATCCAATGAAAGTTGTGTATATAGAATGCGCCAAACTCGAAATATGTAGGTTGAGCGTGAAAATAGATCAGTCAAGCAGTGATGCGTCTTAAGTTTTACAATCATTTTGCGGTCATCAAAACTATGAAACACAGCCTCAACCCCTTTCGTTTGCCCTTTTTTAAAATTAACATGTTACCCCCATACTCACCACTGGGGAGGTGGGAGTGGCCATTTGAAAATCAGACAAAAAAAGTGTCTGTGTTCTTTTAATGGAATTGCTGCACCTGCACTGAGTATGACATGATGGTATTCATCGTGAAGAGTGCTGAATTGTCAGATGTTGATGTAGAATAGGGATTGTACAGTAAACAAACACCTCTTTAGCAGATGTAAAGATGGACAGAGATGATGCGAACTCCATGGTAAATAGCACTGATGGAAGGCCATTGCTAAGTGTACTTCACCTCCGTGGTGCAAACCGGTCTGGAAAGATAGAAGTGAAAATAGTGATATAAGCTATTAAACCTAGCTACAGAAGTGGGCGCATGTCTGACGTTTTCAATGGTCTTTCTATTTCAGCTCAATTTCTTCTTTTTCCTGAACATATCTCGAGTGCTGTGTTCCAGGGTCAGGTCTAGTCAGCGACACATGGGAAGAAGTACATACAGGTGAGTGAGAGAACGGACATTATTAGAAAGGGATAAAGGAAAGAATATTATAATAGCAATAATGTCAGTAATGATGTAATGGACATAATGCAATGTCTTTGAACAGGAATAGCTCATGCTTGCAACAGACATGATCGACAAGGATGGTTCACAGATCCCCATCATCTTGCAGTATTTGTATATTATGAACATACCGATCTACGAGCAGACTAAGTTTAAACTATAGTGAAATAACCGAAGAGTACTATAATCGCAGTTTTCCTGGTATTTGGAAATATGGAAATACAGTTGTATCTAATGACAGAGATAGAACTTTTTAGGACTACGTGTTTCCAAGAACGAACGGGAACGCTGAGCACAATGATCGCTTGTTTTCTGGTAACGTTTTCAAGCCCTATGTCTTTATTGTGACCGAGTCATAATGCAAAGTGCTACTCCTCTGCTTTTGATTCCACAACAACCTACCTTAACCCTCTAGTGCCCCCAGCGTATCAGATCTGATACATTTCGTGGAACAAAGAAAAAGCAAACCAAGATCATCACCCCACCATAATAGTGTGATGTCGCATGNTATGTCTTTATTGTGACCCAGTCATAATGCAAAGTGCCACTCCTCTGCTTTTGATTTCACAACAACCTACCTTAATATTATCAACGAAGTGGCTATTCGCAATGGCATTGCGGATAGTGCCTGAACGCTTTCCGCAGTGTTTTGGCGGACAGCGCTTCCCGTAGTATCATTCTTAAGTCTTGCCGTACCCTATTACCCCATAAACCCCAAAATGCCGACTCTCTCATTCCACTCACTCCTTCATCTACTATTTGCCTGTGTTTCCCCAGACACCTGGCAAAGTTCATCCTGGTGTTGATCCCACTCTTTGGGGTGTTCTACATAGCCCTGGCTGTTGCCTTTCCTCTTGGGTACGCCAACCGCTTTGACATAGTGCCCATGTACGTGGAGCAGGCTTATAATTCATTCCAGGTTAGCTTTGTTTGTATGTTTGTATGTGTGTGTGTGTGTGTGTGTGTGTGTGTGTGTGTGTGTTTGTTTGTTTGTTCGTTTTTTTTGTGTTTGTTTGTTTGTTTGTTTAAATGTCGACGGGGAATAATACAAATTATGGGAATGTTGGTGAACTGTTGTAAGGAAAGTGATTCTCCTACTCCCAATTATAAAGTTTGTTCAACGAAGCTACATTCCAGATGAGGTATGGAAATTGATAACATTCTGATTAAGATTTGTTGTTTTTTCGTGTTTTGTTTTGTTGTTTTATTTTTGGGGTGGGGGGATTGAAGGGGGTGGGGAAAGGGGAACATGAACGATGGAAAGAATGATGGACTATTAAAAAAGGTGAAAGGGGACGGAAACATGGTCTGGGAAGTTGAAAGTTAGGTCTTCCAAGTTTCGTGGCAAAATGTAAATATACATGTATAAGATATCTCTGACTATTTTAAGCACACTCACAGAAAGTAGCGCAGAATTTATGTCTATTTGCATAATGTTTTGTGAAAATGTAAATGAATATTCTGTAAGTGTTGCGTTTCCACAAGATCTAATAAGGTTTGAGGCGAAAAGTAGTCATGACCAACGGCAATCGTCTCAAACTATGGTCTTAACATTTTTATGTTTTTTTCCACAGGGTTTTCTGTTGGCACTCTTGTTTTGCTTTTTAAACGAGGAGGTAAGTCTGAAAAGGACACTAATCCATGATTATATCTCTTTTCGTGCTGACCCACCAACAATTACATTTGTATCCCAACCCTTAGCATGCAGCTGCTCCCTCCCCCTCTCCTTTTTCCACTCCAGGTGCACTTTCAGCGCTCTTGGTGAAAGATGGAGAACAAAGGAGCAGAACAATGGCAAACTGACGCTATCGTTATCGTTTTATTGGTCCTGTAATTAACATAATTGGGACCGGTGTTGGGTCAGTTTTAACACTAGGCCAAGGGTGGGTTACAAATGAATTTTTACCCTGTGGGAAAAAATTCCGTTTTATCTTCTATTCACTGTCTTGGTATAAACTTTGAAAAATGCATGTCTACTAGAATGTTCAGTTTAATGTGATGTTTGGCCATGTCATACCGTTACAATAAAATTAATGACCCAGTGTCCCTTGGGCGTTCTATTCTCAAATAATCTTCTATGGCAGAAGAGCAAAGCTTATGTCCGCTGGTAATGTCTAGCAGTTACGTTTGTCATCTAAACTACAGATAACCTCCACCATTCTTTTCAAATGCAATTTTGTATAAAACCAATGTTCTTTTTGTCCAGGTCCACAGTGAGATCAAAAGAATCTGGTGGAGAAGACGCACCAGGCGAAGAGACAGTGTGGCAACACGTTCCTATGTGCTCTCCTCCTTCAAGAGAAACTCCTACCACAATCGCATGTCGCAAAACGCGGGTCAGCCCCTGAGATCCACAGCTCGACTGTCCAGCTCTGACAGCCATGATGCCAAGCAAGAGGCGTGGTCAACGCGCCTCAAGA
This sequence comes from Ellobium chinense, assembly GCA_033807755.1. Classification (NCBI taxonomy): domain Eukaryota; kingdom Metazoa; phylum Mollusca; class Gastropoda; order Ellobiida; family Ellobiidae; genus Ellobium; species Ellobium chinense. The sequence goes on from JAWQUT010000094.1 coordinate 859,646, forward strand.
AACGTGTTCTGCGGTGGCTGGGGCGTGACTCAGCCAAGGACCGGTGTATGCCACGGCCGGTGACTCCTCCCTTTATCGTGAGAGACAGCTGTTGCGTGGAGATACAACGTCTCGGTATTGATGACCTCGAATTGAAGATGAAGCTGCGAGATAAGAATGATAATGACGACGAGGACGATGAAGCCGTTTCTTCCGGTTGAGCTCACACTAGTACACGTAGATGTTCGCTTGCGTTCACAAACTTCAGCATGACCTACACAGCTAAATCCTTGGTATTCACCTTGAAGCTATTTTTGCTGTCTCAGTGCGTAGTGGAATGACTTCGTCTGAAATGGGCAGTAACTAGTTCATTGGGATGATGCCTTCACAAGGATGCGACATAGAGGAACCCTGTGCGAGACTCCTCGTTATGAGAGCCGCCTCTAAGCCAGCGCTCACGAGCTTTTAGCAGCAGCTTGAATGAGATCAGACAATCGCCCATAATGCTGATGAGGTATCAAGTGTCAATCAAAACATGATGTTTTATCATAGTAAGTAATTATGCTGTCGCATGAGCAAAAGAAGGAAACAGAATTTGACTCACCCTCACCCTGACATTGACAGTGTATTGATGTATACTCTGTAAATATTTTTTTTTCATGATGACGAACAAATAACTACGTAATCTGCACATATTGAGAACCTGAGGCCACATTAAACACGAAACTTTGATATGCTTATAACAGAATTCAGTGCCAGCAGATATGTGACAGAATCCTGGAATTAATCGGACGCGGTTAGTTGGATTTGACTTTATGCTGAGGTGCATGGAAATCATTGCATTAATCATAATGACAGAGATTACGGGTTGATATAAACGGAGTTGAATATATAGGGGGGTTCTTGACTCCCTTCCATAATCCGACAACAGTTCAGTGCTGGTCGCCAGATTGGCTGCCGGACTTGGCTGGCGTTTTTGGTGGGTTTTTTGCCATTAATATTTCTCAGATCTTGCTCATCAGTAGAGCCAGATGGGAATACTGGTAAAAACTATGGAACTGATGACCTGTACAAGAGTATGAATAAATAATTGTTTTATTTAAAGGGACAGGGGTAGTTTTTTTGCTTCACAGTCCACGTGATATTATCGTAAAATTTAAACCGCGTGTATTTTTCTTTTTGCCCCACAGCTTCTGAGAGACCACGGCAGGAATGTGAGGATTTTCACCCTGTGGGTGCCACCATTACTTGTGCTGCATGATGTCAAAAAGCGAGATAGGCAACCAACAATTGGTCAGACAGTTTGTGGATGCGTCTGCACCAATCCTCAGCTAGTTTTTCTCGCTTATGACGTTACCCAGCATATATAATGACGGCGTATACACGGTGAAATCCCCACACTCCAGTGGGTTGTTTTTTTTTCAGAAATAGTCAGGCGGAAGGGAAATGTATGCAGGTTAAAGTGCTTGAAAAAAAATAATGTTGACTGTGAAGCAAATTATCTACCCCTGTTTCCTTTAATGCTGACCAACTTTGTGTAATATTGCTACATGTCCCGGTGCCACTAAGAAATAAATCTTTATCTCACAATTTACCCAACACCAAAAAAAAAAGCACAAAAAAATTGTCTTGTTCTTGTATCTTTTAATTTTAATACGGTATATAGCATTTACCAGCGTCTGTTTGAAGCGGACGCAACTGTACATACAAATAAATATTGTTATGTCATGTTATTGTTTTTCTGTACATGTTGTGGCAGCTGCTGTTGTTTGTTGTTGTGTGGTCCTGATAATTTCTGTTACTGGCGATGTCGCTGCTGCGTATGCTGCTGTACTGTTTTATATATTATTATACTTTAATTACGTTGTCTGTCCTAGTAGATGTTGTGATTTCTTTTGAACTGTATAAAGCGTAGTCTTTTGAGGCTTCTATCTTTGTATTGACAGTTTGTTCTGATGATTATATCAAACACTGTATTTTATGATTCACCTTATATGTAATGTGCTGGATGGATGGATGGATGGATGCATGGATGCATGGATGGATGCATGGATGGATGGAGTAAAAACGGTTTGCTTGGTCCGTGTGTCAGTATCTTTCGGTCGAAAAGATGTCCGCCTGTGTATGACTGTTGTGAAGGTAGGAATAGAAAACTGACTGGTGATCGAATGGTTGGTGTTGCTAAATTTTTGGCCAGACTGAACAATCTTTTATTGCGTTGTCTTGTATTATATGTACGCCTTTATTCTCACGCAAGTATCATCTTGTATACTTAAAATTGGCAAATTGGCAAATATGTTACCATTTCGTTCAATTTACTATGTCAGAGATGGTTCTAGTACAGCTTTGTCTGTAACTGTCATCATCAGAGCCCCGCTGTCTGGTTCAAGGGGCTCCCGAGCTTGAGAACAGCAAGTACTGTGACAAACAATGTCGGTATCTTGGTAAAATCAGACAGGGAGTCCTTATCTCACACTTTGGCAGGGATCCCAGTGAGGCAGTTATGGTGCTGATGGCATTCTGAAAGTGATTAACCGTCACCTAGAGAGAGAGCCCCAAAATCAGCTGAGAGTTCGCGGAGTAACGATGAGATCTCTAACCATCATAAGAATTACATTAGTGCCTCGGTGCTGAATGCATCCTTTGTGAAGTTCAAGATGCAGAGTTGATGTAATTGTTACGATAGTAAGAGGTCCCATCGTTAATGCGCAAGCTCTCAAGTCATAGATTTAGATTTAGTTCATGTCCTGTTTGGTAGCACACGCGTTCTACGTAACTGCATTCAGTGAGCATCTTGAGGTGTGAATCATGACTTTTGCCTTAGCTAAGCACTAGCCTCTAGTTGATATTGCTATATCGTCCGTGTTGGGGTATAACGTTGTATTTCCACATACATAAAGTTTGGAGGGAAACGGTCTTGCACACAGTGAAGTTTAGTTGCAAGATGAGACCCGGGTTCCCATAAGTTTGTTAAATCCTTCATTTTTTTTATAGGTCAGACATTGGTTTTTAGTTTAATTTTTATTTAATTTTTACTTCAATTATTGCCATGAGAACCAACTGATCCAAAACCCCGTACAAGAAAGATACTAAAATTTATAATGATCCACATTGTTGAAAACGACCTAATTTGTCAAACCATATGCCGTATTGTAGAGGCAAGGGTCAGGGCATAATGTTAAATTATCAATCTGACATTCGAATACAGTCGACGCCGCTTAACCGCAAAGTCCAAGGCAAGTTGAGATTGAACAACTGGACGGAGCCACTGTGTAGTGAAATTGCGTTTAAGCAAAAAGTGTAGTTGAGCGGCGTCGACTGTGTAGACCTTTATCAATATGTGTTCGTTTATAAAAATATATGTGCTGTTCTTTTTGTTGTCTTTCACGTCAGTTTTAGAAAAAAATACATCTCTACTTATGTGCCACACGTGTTTCGTTTTTTTTTTGTTTTTCTTTTTTTCTTACAAATCGTTTTGGTATAATCGGCAACCCACTGAGGGTCAAATTTTCACTGCTCTCTGTTTTCTAAATCTAAGATGTGTGCACAGAAATAAGAAGTTAAATGTACAACCATCTTTTTACGAGCATCACACGGCGCCCAGAACTCGTTACATCTATTTAAGCTTAGCTTTGTCGTTTGGTACAGGCTGCCCACCCGCCGGTCAGTGGACCAAATTATTATTGCCGGTCAGGGATGCGAAATATGACTAGCAATGCTCTCTCGATATGAAATTCAGAGTCAAGCGTAATGATGAAGCATACTGCTACGTTTTTAAAATACTCACAAATTAATTTGAATGAGAAGCGATTTCCCTTTTTTCGCTTCGCCCATTTTTCGCATGAAGGTATATAATCCATGAATCTGTAGTCGGTTTAGTCTGAATAACGCAATTATGTCCCTTGGCACTGATGCAAAGAAATGGAGGCATGGCAAAGCAAACGGACAATGATAATGATGATAACGATGATGGTAACTACGAGATCGTGTCCTCGGTAGTGGTGATGTTGATGATGTTGGGGATGGTGATGGTGATGATGGTAGTGGTGGTCTAATTTAAGAAGTTTCCAAACGGCTTATCTTTAACAGTTAACCTACAGCAGAAATACACAAAGTTAACGTTCAAAGAGAGAGAGAGAGAATCTTTTCATGCACCTTTAGCAGGACCGGCACCTTCAATAATCTAAGAAAAGCTTGAAATGTGACACTGTTCTCTGAAAGGACATATAAGATGCCAAAAATTCATAGTCTAAGTTGTTCTTTTTTTTTTTTCAGAAAGGGGGTGTGGGGTTGAGAGGAAGGGGATGGGAAGGTCACAGCGTGGTCCAGTGATTTTGACACTGGACTCATGATCACAAACTGTTTGATTTCGGCTTCTATGTTGTTTATTCTTTGAGTGATCATTAAATTGATACATGTATTTTCTTCGATCTACTTGTATAGCTGTAAATAGTTAAAAAGTGAAAGCTGTTCCCCGATAGCTAGTGATCAGTGGCCGCATGCATACTCCTTAACTTACCTCAATTAACGCACTGCGGTAACCGCGGAAAACTCACAAAACATTAAACGTGTTCAGTAATGTTATATTATACGCATTGTGCAAACTGTATATGACGTCCACCCTCTTAAGAGTGGTCGTCTCAGATAGGTTCGACTGCAACGTGAATCTGCGTGGGTAGGCATTGCCTGGATACAAGGCATATTAGATATACAGTAAGTCTCATTATCATTAGTTAACCTCATTATTTTTCCCAAGGACCTGTGAGTGACTGTGAACGCATTTACCATCATTGCTCTTTTCCTGTCATTGACATTGTTGTTGCTGCCGCTGCTACTTCTGTTACTCAGTGACGATGCTGACGATCGATGCTGCTTTACATACAGTTCAGGACAATGATACAATGATATTTGATGTTGGTGACAATAATAATAGTTACTACTTCAGATACGACTGTTGTTGCTGCCGCTGCTGCTGCTGTTGCTGCCTACGATAATGATGAAAATGACGATAATGATGATATACAAATGCAGATGCATTCTTAACATAGCATGCTCATGAGTATTCACGCACGATTCAAGTTATCCAGGTAAATTACAATATTCTCAACTCCCTCTAACTACGAGATGGATGCAGTAAGTGTTTCTCGTGACTTGAAAAGGGAGGATGACTAGACATGTCTAAATCTAGATAAAGCTTTCCGCTGAAGTTCCAAAATAATTCGAAAGTTTTAGAAGTCCAAACTGGCCCTGTGTTAATAACGCGTGTGTTTATCCATTTTTCCTCTTTCATCAGGGCTCCGTCCCCCAAACCTCCGTCGTGCATAACAAGGTCAGCACTTTTGAGAGGGGCCCCAAGTGGCCCTAAATAGTGCCCTCGAGCACCCTCGACTATCTAATCAGTTTGGACGACTGTGTTTATCTTTCACTTTGTGGACCGTTTCTTGTCGGCTCTCGTGTAGACTTGAGGAGGACAGACTAAAGAGGGAGGAAGACAGGATGACGGAAGAGATGGACGAAAAGGCAAGAAGAAGAGAGAAGGAAGGAGAAAGCAGGTGGTTGTGTTGACTTGAGGAAGAGAGGATGGTCGGAGAGGGAGGAGAAAGAAGGAGAAGAGAAAGAGAAGCGAAATGAAAAGGCAGATTTTCGTGTTAATCTGAGGAGGAAGGACAGGAGGAGGGAAGACAGAATAGTGGGAGAAATGGACGGAGGAGAAGAAGAGGGAGGAGGAGGAGAAAGGAGAGGGCAAGTAATTGTGTAGATGAGAAGAAAAGACCGAAGACGGAAGACAGTACAAAAGGAGAAGGACAGAAAGAAGAGGAGGAAAAATGGATAAGTTGATATTCACGAAGGCTTGAGAAGGAAGAATCAAATAGGAAGACAGGACGGTCAGTGGGAGAGGTGGAACACGCGGATGAAGAAGATGGGGGTGGAGAGATGAGAGGAGGCGGGCAGTCGTGTAGACCAGGAAGAAGGACCGAAGTGGGAAGATTAGATAGATGGAGAGAGAAGAGAAAGGAAAAAGAATAAGAGAAAGAGCAAAACAGAGGGAAGACAGATAGATAGAGAAGGCAAGACCGAAAAGGGAAGATAAGACAATAGGATAGATGGACGAAGGGGCAAAATAGAGAAACCCCGACGAAAGGAGAAACATGTTGTTGTGTAGATAAAAAAACAAAAACGGATCGGAAAGGGAAAACAGGACTGTCGGAGAGAAGTGGACAGGTTCAGGTTCAGGAAGAATAAAGGAAAGAACAGAATAGAAGAAAACGAGTAAACGACTGGAGAAGATAACAAAGTCGAGGTATATGAAGAACACAGTGAGGAAAGGAAGGAAGTGACAGAAGAAATGAAAATAGATGGATGTAAAGAGCAGCAACGGTTCACTCTTTCGTAATGAAAAAGGACATAAACGCCTTCCTCTGAATGTCAGGTTTGTTTATCTCAGTAAAAACAAATCAAATCAAGTCTGGCACTTAATTCCGTTTAATCGTCACTCCACGGTAGCATGGAAAAAAGTGTGATTAAGCAGAAAATGCCATAAAGCAGTCGTTGTGTATTTTCTAACTTTTTCTAATACCAGAAAATGTTTGCAAGAGAAAAAAAGGGCGACCAGAAGATGTCCAGTGGTGGCCACAAGCCTGCATGATTGCAGCCTAACATAACAGTGATCTACTGTCTTGTAAAACAAGGGAGATAAATGGACCGAAGAAGAAAAATAAACTCACACTCCGGAAATATTTTTTAAAAAAGGTAATTTTCATTCTGTCCACATTGTCTTCGACCTTCTTTGATACTTGGTGTTCGTGTCAATATTGTAGTCTGATCATTTATTCTAGTCGCGTGGATCGTATGAGAACTGGCTAACGGCGTATAGCGTTAAAGAAAATTGTGCTTTATAGCACAGCCGAAACGGCTAGACAGTAGAGCCAGCTTGAAATTGAAATCAGAGCGGATGACTGGAAAAAGATGCGAGAAACGGCAGATAAGAAATTATAGGATTGGGAAGATTTTGATACAAGTTAAGATAATTCTCTGACAAGAGACAGGGGTAGGATAATTAGAAATTCATCTGTCATGTCGAGGGAATGTTTGTAAGGCACCGGAGCAAAGCATGCAGAATGCAGACAGGTAAGAGGCAGGTAATAGCATAAGGCAGACAGGTAAGCATTTCGTACGTCGTGCCCGCTGGAAAGGATATCGGAAACAGACAGACATGCTAAACGCAGTTAGAAGCAGAGGAACGTAGGCAAACACTGCAGGCAGGCTGCTGCTGCAAGACAGGCAGACATTAATAGACAGGCAGGTACTAATCCGTCGCAGACAGATGGGTATCAGAATAGTGCAGGCAGACAAGGGGAATGCCTGCCGGGGCAAAAGACAGACATGGAAGTCAGAAGGCAGAGTAACAAGTAGGAGTAGAGGATGCATCACCCGGAAACGAGGGAGACATACAGACTTTCAGGAAAACATATAGCCAGACAGATAAGTGACAAATAGAAATGTGATCAAATTACAAATGATGATAGATAAGATATGAAAATCTGTTATAATTTATTATGTGGAACCTCCTCCTATTAAGTCTGTTCTGTATGGAACTATGCAGAAAAAAAAGAGTGGGTGTATCTCTGAGCAAGGAGGGAAAATAGATAGAAAAAAATTTAAATAATAGAATGTAGCCTTGATTCACACTGAGCCGGGAAAGGAGTTGAATGAATTTTAGAAATTGTATTTACTGCCACTCAGGACCTTTTATCATCCTTCTTAAATCAGCTTTTTAAATTGTCACACCTCAACTGAGGGAAAAGGTGATAATTGAGAACTTGTCCATTAACGGTGAGATCTCTTACCACCGTAAGAATGACATTAGTGTATTGGCGCTGAATGCAACCTTGGTAGCGTTCAACATGCAAAGAAATGTTATTCTTGCAAAGGTTTGAGTTCCCACCGTTAATGCGCAAGTTCTGAGATAAAACGTCTTCTAAGAATGCAAGTGAGGAGACGCTCTGACCCATGACCTGCACCAACAGACCTCAGCATTCCCATTCGTTGAACTGTGAGTGTGAGCAGGGCCGCAAGTATCCGCATTCTCTCAAAGCCAGGCAGGGGCTACGATCGAGTATTGGGAGCCATAACGAACTCAAAGGTGAGATGATAAGCACCGTAAAGTTGGGTTCATAGATAAAACAGGTGGAGGGAAGAAGAGATTAAGTCCAAAACTTCTGGGGGATATGGGGCTGAGATGGGTGGGTAAGCGGAGGGCGGGGGGAGGGGGGGAGCGAAGAATGGAGAATGGTTCTCGGATGGATTATCATGATATTCTGAGAACTGTATTATTAATGAAAAAAAAAACTACTAAAGAATGTCGAAAATCCCAAAATGAATGCATTAGAAGATAAGACTGCGTTATATTGGTAGTCAGTATAACACTTCGGCTATATGTTCGCTTAGTCTCCATACAGATATCCGATTTTTCCTGAGCAAGTGCCTCTTAGTAGTTGGTTCCTAATAACTTAATGATGTCAGGACCCAGGCGAAGAATTTCTAATAAGCATAAAAAGTGTAAGTATCATTTAAAAATCTACACAGAAGCGCGTCATCAGTGGATTTAATCGTAGGGAGGTAAGTACAATCCCTGCGACCCTCACAAAGTTCCAGAGGAAAGGAAAATTTAGAGGGGAGAGTGAGTCTCAAACGGTTCTGGAACTCTGAATGATGTGAAGGAACTAAGCAAGAATTAAAGCCTTGGTCATTGAGTCAACTTCGCTTAGCAACAACATACGCTTGAAGGCGATATTTCTTAAAAGGCATAATACTATATTTCGTCGTTTGGAAGTCTACATTCGAATAAACATTACCCTGACCGGTATTCGCATTTTCATGATTTTGGCTTGCCAATAATATCGCGGATATTGTGTTAAATTCTCAGACAACTATCTTCAATACATTCCTGAGACGACGTCGTCATGTAAGCAAATTATTCTATGAGCAATGTACTGATGAGGCCACATATCGTAATATTGCATTAATTCTTTGTGTGAAATGCGATACTCGATAAGACCTTTTTGTCAGCATGAGCATTTGAGAAAGACAGTGCTCTTAACGAACATGGGTCAGTGTCGGATTTTTGCACTAAGCAGTTCAGGAAGTGGCAAAAACCAACAAAGTGTCATGTTTTTGCTGTAGCTCAGTAGGTTCCCATTCAGCTGACTAAACTCTGTTAGCTATACATTACACTGCACCCACCAATAACTCACTCACTTATCGCACTCAATACTTCCGAACAGTCGCTTTACAAAATGCAAAATTTGAGACCTTGTGCATTAACGATGGGATCTCTTACTACCGTGAGAATTACGTTAGTGCAAAATGCAACCTTCGTAGCGTTCAACATGAGGAGTTACATAATTCTTCCGATGGTAAGAGATCCTATCGTTAATGCGCAAGTTCTCACTATATCCCTTCTGCTGTAAAGTTGGACGTAAGCGTTTCTCGGGATACTGCATCCAAGCGACGATTTTCAACATTTAATTTCTCTTTTAAAATCACTGGACTATGGCGATTCCATCTAATCGCAACACTTTCACGCTCCCTAGGAGGTGCGCTTATGGGAAGTCGTCCATATCAAGAGGGCTCGGTTTGAAATTAGAACAGATAATAAATGACAGAGGAGGTAGGGGAAGAACAGCGGGGGGGGAGGGGGGGTGAAAATTTATTTATTTATGGCCTGAAAAACCAAAATAGTTTTAGGAAAGAAAACAATGTGTAAACAAGAGCTAACCTTGTATCCGGTGGTATAACAATACACCAAGGTGGGCTATGTTTAGGCCTCATTCGCACTACAAGAATTCGGTGAGGTCGAATGGCGGGTAATGAGGACGGCGAGGTTGGGAGGCCAGAAATTCTTTCACACTAAAACCGTCAAAGCTTTGATTTCTTCGCTCTGAAGAGGGACTCGATGGCACCACATGTCAGATTTCTTCCACGAGATTGACAGATCTTTGAGGGCAGAGCTAGGAGGGGGTGCTAGGAGTCAATACCATGCTATGTAACCCTTAATTTGGTTGCCATGTAAATAACATTAGTGGACTGAAACCTTGTATACATAATTACTCGGTTGACTTATTGGGTAAGATGTGTTAAATATCTTCCTGTACTGCATCATGCCAATACATATGATTGCTTGCGTTTATTTATATTTTATATATTGATCGCCATATGACGATCACCAGTTTAGTGCCACAATCCTTTCTTAGGTTCCAAAAAAGGCAAAGTCAAAGGAAAAACACTGTTCAAGCAACTGTCAACGGGCCAATTTGAAATTTCTAAGGGGTATTCAAAGGGTTTTTTTTTTGCAGCCAACATAGAACGAACAAGTTTTTCTTTCTAATCTGAATAGTCTGTTCAAGGTGCTAAATGGCAGCACCAAATCTACGAAGGCTACAAACCACGGCATTTTAACCTGAAAACCGGAGGAGGCAAGGGTTTTCGTTAACACCTTTCATCTCCCCCTCTCCATCTCTTATTCTCTCCCTCCCGTCTCCACCCACCCTAGGAAAAAGCCAACATTGTAAGACGATCGCCTCCTCAGGAAGGAACAATGGTGGACGTATACAAGTTCACTGTACCTATCGCAACTGACATACACAGACACTGACAAAATTATTTACACACACACACACACACACACACACACACACACACACACACACACACACACACACACACACACACACACACATATTCACAAACATACTTTCTTTCTCTCGCATACACAAACACACCCACATACATACAAGCACATTCAAACATGCCCCACTTAAATGGCAGTGCCAATGCCCTTTGTCTTTAGTCCCCTTCCCACGTCAATTCCTAAAGTGTATTTTGACGTGATGTGTCAATACAAATAACCAGAACATTGCAGTAGTGTGTTCCATGAGTACATGACGAGGCAGGGGTATCTTGGGGGGCTGTATTTCTTTTCGCACCTGTAACTCCCAGCCCCAGCCATTTTCAACCACCATAGAAACAACGTTAATTTCAATCTTTTCTCTTCCACATCTGCTCTTGCTATACCGTCTTTTCCCCCTTTCTTCCTCATTATTATATATACACAGTACATACGGCGACCGAGCCAATTTTCTATTTTATGGATAATAAAGTTATTCTTATCTTACATTATCTTCCCTCTCTCTCTCAATCTCTCTCGCTCTCCATATCACAGTCCCTATTTCTCTCTGGTCTCTTTCCTCCTTTTCTCTCTCTGACTCTCTCTTTCTCTCTCTGATTCTCTC
>JAWQUT010000094.1:906972-929797 GCA_033807755.1 Ellobium chinense
TTTATCACACTGTCTTTCCTTTCAGTTCAAACTCTAGATCTGTATTTGTAGTGGATAGGAAGAAAAGAGGGTGTGTGTGTGATGGTTGGGGGGCGAGGGGGGGGGAGGTAGGAGGGAGCATATCTGAAATCATCTGATCACACTGTCTTTCCTTTCACTTCAAAATATAGACCTGCATTTGTGATGGTTAGGAAGAAAAGAAGGGTCAAGGAGGAAAGGGAGCACTTCTGAAGTCATTTGATTACACTCTCTTTCCTTTCACTTCAAAATCTGGACCTGCATTTGTAGTGGTGAGAAGAAAAAATACAGCAGAGACTAGATAGATATTAAGTATTGCCTTGGTGCATGAGAAAGGTACATTTAACATCGAGATCCGTCTGAATAAAGAAATGATAGAACAATAATGAATTCGTGCATGTGAAATTCATACGTTATAACAAGGTATACTCTTTAAAAGAGTACTTAATATCGAGATCCCATGAAAATGGCTTCGCTGGCATTATATTCTGCTGTTTTACGGGGAGAGACCGCCAGCGCCAGAATCACAGTTTGACAGGAGATGCAGAACACAAAACAAAACAGAACAAAAAAACTGTTGCGTTCCGCCTCTTTCTGACCAGTGGACCAAAGGCGTATATGATTGGCTATCTCGGTAACTCTAAAAGCTATGTGAGAATAACCCAGATCGAGAGACGGGAAACGTTAAGTTCTGTATGTAACCTGGTAGCAAGGCATATTTTAGTATTCACTAAGAGGCAGGAATCAGACTCCAAGATGATGATGTTTAGCTGTCACACGTTATTTAGGGAAGTGTGTCATCAGGTATTTTACCAAATTACTATGAAACATCGATTTTGAGAGAAAAGACCGAAAAAAAAAACCAACTGTTTCTAGAGAATTTCTCGTAACTACCGCGGATCGAACTCAAGGCCTCTTGGCTTGCAAGTCTGGACGGTTTACCACTACACCACAGGGACGCTCACGTCACAGTAGTGTAATTCTTAAATGCCTACTGCTTGAATATGTTGCCTAACTTTCACATGTGAGCCTAGTGTTCATCCGTGACCCAGACACACTTCTCAGCTGCTCATATAATTATACAAAAGTGCCAAAAGATCAATTTGGCCCATTTAGCGTTTACTCTCTTTTCCCGGAAAACGTAAGTGTTGTCCCTAGGACATTGCGGTTTGTCGGAGAAAAAATTCACGGAAACAGAGACAGAGAGAGAGAGAGAGAGAGAGAGAGAGAGAGAGAGAGAGAGAGAGAGAGAGGCAAACGATATTTATATGTGATGTTTTCGGAGGAGGAGAGAGGGGATGGGGTACGGAAGACGGGGACGGGGAAGGGTTGAAGCTGCAACCAAGAAGAAACCATTTGAACGGCTACTGTCTTGCTTCAAGAGAAAGAGAGAGAGAGGGAGAGGGAGAGGGAGAGAGAGAGAGAGAGAGAGAGAGAGAGAGAGAGAGAGAGAGAGATGCAGTACCTTTAACATCTGTTTTCTTAACACCAGTCATCAAGATACCTTCACACAATTCCACTCATAATTATACTCGAGTATCAGCTGTTTTGCTGAGTAACTTACGGTTCGCTATCACCGCAATTTTCTTCACTCATAAATAACCTGCCCGTATTCTGCTGAGAGCTTTGTAAATTATAGTTTACTGCACCTTTCGACGATAGTATTCACGAGGAGGTGGGCCACATACTTGTTGTCACGTGATTACTTCCAATATTTAACTCAACATTATTGGCTCGAGGGGCTGGGATTACACCGCCTGCTGTGACTAAAATTAGGTCATTCATACCGGCGTCACTTCCTGTACCACATAATTCAGAATGGTCCATGATCGAGCTATTGGGAGAGACAGGAGAAAGACGGGGCTATTACTTTATTTACCTATGATAAAAGACTGTCTCTTTCCATTCGGTTATGGCAATAATTCGAATAGCTTTTATAGCTCACAAGACAACCTTACATTACCAGGCTTCCCATTTGTACTATTTGTACAGATACCTGAACTGTATTCTTGTCTATGGTAAAGTGACTGTTGTTATTGCCCCTTTTTTTACTGTAATTGGTAACTTGTTCGTTTATTTATGCGGGTTTAATTTTACATTCGCTTCAAAAGAACCACACGACCTAGAATTTCATGTAATCGAAAATCTGCAGACTCACTGTAATACCTTGATCTCAAGGCCTTTGATTTGTTTATCATATATTATGTCACGCAGCAAGTCAGTCAGATTGAAACTGAAGTCGTTTTTCAGCTACCAGTCAAAACGAGCCTTAAGTTAGCTTTTAGTTAACCCTCTAGGTCCCAAGAGCAGAATAGTTAATATAGTGACAAAGCCATTTCTTTTAGATATTTTGAATAAATGGTTTAGATCTCTTCAACTTGACTTGTATGGCTTGACTTCCATAACTTTATATAGACTATTTATTGTTCTATAATAATAAGTATGTGCTACTGTTTGAGGAGTCAGTTAGGGAGATACCAAGCTCATGTGCCATATACGGCACAGTGGGTCTTTGAGGGTTAAATAAAGTCATTGGCATAAAATCAAAGCTTAAAAAGTGTTTACTTTGATTAAATGGATGTTTAAAGATGGCCCAGTATTAATCTGGGGCGAGAGTTCGATGCAGTGAAGAAAGGTCAACTCATGCAGTAGAGAAGTATTCTGAGAAAATCGCTGTAGAAGAACAATTTTATGAATTATAATTCATCTAACATGCCTCACATACGCTCAAATTTATCCACAACTACTGACTACTTGCTTTAAAAAAAAATAATTTTGTGCACAAAAATTATTTTTTTCTCGTTATCATCCGCAACAAACAAAACTTTGAAATCGGATGACGCCAATCATCTTTAGAGCGTTGATAATTATCTGAATTCCTAGAATGGCGACATAATCCTGTTATTGACTGGCTGCAAGACACATCTTATTTTCGTGCACAGACACAACTCAAAACTCGTGTTTTTAAATCTTCGAAATGGTGAGGTCCCGCCGTGTTTTCTTGAGGCTTCTTGACTCGACTTAAGCCTGTTTTTGACTGGCTCCAAAACATTGTTAAAACTCGTGTTATTAAGTTCTGGTCCCTTGGCCTGGAATTTGAAATAGCGAGGTCCTACTGTGTTTCCATGGGCTTCCTGTATCGACATAAGCCTGTTTTTGACTGGGTCCAAGACACATCTTATTTTCGCGCTAGCACAATTCAAATTCGTGTTTTTAAGTTGTAATCCCATGGCCCAGAATTCGAAATCGTGAGGTCCTACAGTGTTTCCTTGTGGCTTCCTGTATATATATAATTATATTGTGCCCTTGAACTGAGTGAAACGAATCGCAGCTTCATTACAGTTTCCTGTAACATCTAGACTAGACTGTGTTTCGGGGCAGCTGATGGGAAAGGTTACTGGGGCGAAGTTCTGTTTCCCTCTGCCGTATATATGTTTTATGTAGTTTTTGAACCATGAGATCTTTGCGTGTCACGGACCCAGTCAAGCGTCTAGCCAGCTTAGGCTTAATTACACCAAATACTATAATCCATGAACCTTAAACGTATACAGCATTTAATACACATCTGCTCTGCTGGTGTAGGAGGTCTGTAGGCTCTTGAATAAGTTGTGCAGTCTGTGTAAGACGGACACCTTCAGCTCTAGGTTGTAAACAGTGTAGATGAGAAAAGCTGGCTGGTACAAGTTTCTTGTAAGTGCATAGATTTTTTATAATACTCTAAGCCCTCTAATACACATTAAGCTTCAGGTTGTAAACAGTCTAGGTAAAAAAAAAAAGGTGTCTGGTATGAACTCCTTGTATGCGCTTACATCTTTATAATACCCAAAGCCCTTTGTAAAGCGGAGACCCGAAGCCGTAGGTTGTAAACAGTGTAGATAAGAATAGCTGTCTGGTACAAGTTTCTCGTAAGTGCATAGATTTTTATAATGCTCTAAGCCCTGTGTAAGGCAGACACCTTAAGCTCTAGGCTGTAAACAGTCTAAATAAGAAAAGCGGTCTAGTACAAGTTTCTTGTAAGTGCTTATACTTTTATAATGCTATAAGCCCTAAGTAAAAGAGAACACCTCGAGCCCTAGGCTGTGACCATTCTAGATTTAAAAATAAAAAAAAAACAGGTGTCTGGTACATCATCCTTATACGCGCATACACCTGTATAAATACCCTTTGCAAAGTGGACATCAGAAGCCCTAGGTTGTAAATAGTCATGTTTTGTTTTTTTTTAATCTGCTACGAACTCTTTATATGCGCATACTCTTTTATAATGCCCTAAAGCCTGTCTAATGCGGACACCGTAAGCCCTGGATTGTAAACAATCTAGGTGAAAAGCTATCCGGTACAAGCTCTCTGTAAGCACATGATATGCTTTTATAATGCTTTATAGCCTCTAATTATTCAATATTATGCATTTTAAATAATTCAGTTATTTAGGAATATTTCACCTACTGTATCAGCTTTTTGGTAAATACCTATTTCCCATACTCTTGAATTCTGGGCAGCTAGAAGATAATGGTATTCATCGCCTTTATACCTTTGTCTTCCATAAATTCTGTCTCTGTAGAAAACAGTTTCAGTTTAGTTTATTATAGGCACGTGCCAATATTTAACATAAATATGCATCTTTATAATATTAATGGAGTATCCATTTGCACCTCATGTCGCACTGACTTCTGTCACACACCAGTCTTTCCATTACTACGAGTACATATCGTATCATCTGTACTCATAACTTGACTACGATGTGACCTTGCTCATAATGCTCCTTGTAGGCACATACTTTGTTACTGTCTACAGTCTGTGTGAGGAGGATATCCGAAACAGTGAGTTGTAAACAGCCTAACAATAAAATAGTCCAGTAGTCTACTAGCGCTCCTTGTAGGTACATACTCTTTCACAATGATCAGATGCCTGTTTAAAACGGACTCCTGTGCTCTAAGCCGTGGACTAAAAACAATCTAAATAAACTATTGAGTGGTTTATGATTTGGCGCATCGTGCGAGAAACAAATCCTGCGTGGGAAACTAGACTAGATAGCAGACGCATTATGCGGTTGAGGTTTTGTGTCAATTGCAACTGTTAGCGTTTTATTTGGTGACGTAAGCCAATGCTCTTGTACCGTGTTATCAGTGTAACCTAGCAAGAAACTCCTTGGCACAGCACACAAACATCATGATAATGATGAAAAGTGGATGCATACACAACTTCCTAGACATTACAGAAAAGTCTCCCTCACAGATTTTGCTAAACACTAAGAGGTCTACTACTAGAGAATTAATTCTGTTTTTGATAACAACAAAAACAATAAAAACCTAGCCGACACTCTCTCTCTCCTCTTAAATAATATGAGCCGACGAAAATACAAGAAAAACTAATCCTGTCACCAGGGTACGGACTGTACAGTAGTAGTCTAGATTGTATTGTAGACGCAAACCACAAAGGTTTAACAGGGTTTTTCCCTCGATCAGGGCTTTTTGCCTCAGCCATCGGCAAGCGCCAAGTTGAGCGTACATATCCATACAGCAGCAGCCAGCCAGCAAGGCCCAGGGGTTCAGTAACCTACATGTTAAACACGCAATGTGACACGGTTTGTATTTCCTTTGTAGCTGCTCTGTCAGAACAGCCGCCTGTCATCCGTGGCTGACATGAACTATGGCAGTTCTGTGTTTCTGATGACACTTAGAAGGGATACGTTTTATGTGTTTGTCGGTTTCCTCCATTACCAAAAAAAGTTATCCTAAGCTACGCTTGCTTTTACATTTATTTTTTTCTTAGCTTAACACGCAGAGCAAAAAGAGACCGATAAAAAAATTGTTTTAAGTGCTTGTGACCTGTGGCTTTAAGACTTGAAGTGTGGGAGCAATTTCGTGTGGATTGTGTTGTTGTTTTTGTTTTTTTTAAGTGGCTGGTTTTTATATATCCGTTAAGTGCAGTGTTTCTGGGATGATGTAATCTTGCAAGAATGCCTGCATGCTGATCAAGGTAATAAAACTGACAATTTTGATAAAGTAAGTTACACTTGTTATGACTCAGCTGTTAACCTTACATTTCATAACATCTACATTCATACTAGTAGGAGATAAGTAGATACGATTAGAACGCATGGGATGCTGTTAAGAATAAGGGATAAGTAGTTACAATTAAAGCGTATGGGATGCTGTTAATATTAGGGGATAAATAGTTATAATTAGATCGTTTGAGATGCTGTTAATATTAGGGGATAAATAGTTATAATTAGAGCGTTTGAGATGCTGTTAATATTAGGGGATAAATTGTTAAAATTAGAGCGTTTGAGATGCAGTTAATATTAGGGGATAAATTGTTATAATTAGAGCGTTTGAGATGCCGTTAATATTAGGGGATAAATTGTTATAATTAGAGCGTTTGAGATGCTGTTAATATTAGAGGATAAATAGTTATAATTGAGCGTTTGAGATGCTGTTAATATTAGGGGATAAATTGTTATAATTAGAGCGTTTGAGATGCAGTTAATATTAGGGGATAAATTGTTATAATTAGAGCGTTTGAGATGCTGTTAATATTAGGGGATAAATAGTTATAATTAGAGCGTTTGAGATGCTGTTAATATTAGGGGATAAATAGTTATAATTAGAGCGTTTGAGATGCTGTTAATATTAGGGGATAAATAGTTATAATTAGAGCGTTTGAGATGCTGTTAATATTAGGGGATAAATAGTTATAATTAGAGCGTTTGAGATGCTGTTAATATTAGGGGATAAATAGTTATAATTAGAGCGTTTGAGATGCTGTTAATATTAGGGGATAAATAGTTATAATTAGAGCGTTTGAGATGCTGTTAATATTAGGGGATAAATAGTTATAATTAGAGCGTTTGAGATGCTGTTAATATTAGGGGATAAATAGTTATAATTAGAGCGTTTGAGATGCTGTTAATATTAGGGGATAAATAGTTATAATTAGAGCGTTTGAGATGCTGTTAATATTAGGGGATAAATAGTTATAATTAGAGCGTTTGAGATGCTGTTAATATTAGGGGATAAATAGTTATAATTAGAGCGTTTGAGATGCTGTTAATATTAGGGGATAAATAGTTATAATTAGAGCGTTTGAGATGCTGTTAATATTAGGGGATAAATAGTTATAATTAGAGCGTTTGAGATGCTGTTAATATTAGGGGATAAATAGTTATAATTAGAGCGTTTGAGATGCTGTTAATATTAGGGGATAAATAGTTATAATTAGAGCGTTTGAGATGCTGTTAATATTAGGGGATAAATTGTTATAATTAGAGCGTTTGAGTTGCTGTTAATATTAGAGGATAAATAGTTATAATTAGAGCGTTTGAGATGCTGTTAATATTAGGAGATAAATAGTTATAATTAGAGTGTTTGAGATGCTGTTAATATTAGGGAATAAATAGTTATAATTAGAGCGTTTGGGATGTTGTTAATATTAGGGGATAAATAGTTATAAATTAGAGCGTTTGAGATGCTGTTATTATTAGGGGATAAATAGTTATAATTAGAGCGTTTGGGATGCTGTTAATATTAGGGGATAAATAGTTATAATTAGAGCGTTTGAGATGCTCTTGATATTAGGGGATAAATAGTTATAATTAGAGCGTTTGAGATGCTGTTAATATTAGGGGATAAATAATTAGAGCGTTTGAGATGCTGTTAATATTAGGGGATAAATAGTTATAAATAGAGCGTTTGGGATGCTGTTAATATTAAGGGACAAGAAGTTACAATTAGAGCGTTAGGGATGCAGTTAATAGAATATATAATATAGCGCGAGATATGTCGTGACCGCTTGTATAACGTGCTGAAGAATATTTGATAACGATTATGTTACACAAGTGAGAGCCTGCACAATAAAGATGGGATCTCTAACCAACGTAAGAATTACATTAACTCTGGATGTTGAAAGCTACAAAGAGCATTCAGCACCGATGTATTTATGTAATTCTTCCGATGGTAAGTGATCCCATCGTTAATGCGCAAGCTCTCAGCAGGCGTGTTTGATGACGCAAAGCGGTATTCCATAAAACTTAAACTCGGAGAAAAATTGCAAGCGCATGCGATCGTTTTTATAGCATAAGAAGATCATTTTACTGCTGTTAGGATCATAGTAATACGTTTTTAAGTTACATGCTTTAATGCCTCTAATGTCATCAAAGTCAACTCAAATTGTGAACAAAATTGTACTCTTTTTATGTGTGTGTGTGTGTGCTGTCTGTGAGTGTGTGTGTGTGTGTATGTATGTGTGTGTGTGTGTGTGTGTGTGAGTGTATGTGTGTGTGAGTGTGTGTGTGTGTGTGTGTGTGTGTGTGTATGCTGTCTGTAAGTGTGTGTGTGCGTGTGTGCGTGTGTGTGTGTATGTATGTGTGTGTGTGTGTGTGTGTGTGTGTGAGTGTGTGTGTGTGTGTGTGTGTTGAGCATACGACCTAATTTGTAGAAAAGATGTATATTCAACACTGGTTATGAGTTACGCCGGTCTAGCGCACTTCTCCGGTATATGCATGAATGCAACAAGTCACATTTCGATGCTAAATATTCCTATCATGATTATCACCTATGCCATAATCTTTCTGCTCTTGATGTGTCAATATTACACTCTATACCAGTGCTTCTGTGTCATGGTAACTAATTACATCAGTGTTGAATATCTGAAGGACAAACTGAGTCAATATCGAGCATTTAGGCCGGGTGCGTATTTTTTTCATTATGTCAACTGGTCGTATACAGAGGTTTATGTAATTTCCAAGTTTAATAACCTCAATAATTCAGATTTTGTGCAGTTAAAATTTGGCACCCATTAGTACTTAGATATTGTCTGCAGGTGCTGTAAATTCTAAATTTCTAGCTGTTGTGGTTATATTACAGTTGAAAGTTTAAATCACGTGTCCAGCAATAGCATGCCTAGTGTTCGACTGTGCGTGCATCAGGCTGTGTCTGACGCAATTGCCTCTGCACGTCATAGTTTACCTTTGTTTTTAATGTTTTTGCTGTGACAAAAGCACAGCACACAGATCAATGAAACTTACAGCAGTTATTATGATTATCGAGAACTTGTGCATTAACAATGGGATCTCTTAAGAATTACATTAATTCTGCATGTTGAACGCCACTAAGAGTGCATCCAGCACCGATTTCATCTCATGTTATTCTTACACTTCTTAAGAGAGACAAGTGTTAATGAGTAAGCTCTCATATAACTGCCTATTAATATACCTGAACTTATATCTTAGTTTCTATTTACCTCTTGGACTCCTGTGAATCAAATCAATTTTTGGTGTAGTTGACGTTTTCTTTGGCCCACCGGTATACTCATTCAGTACCACCTCCCGATCTCGAATTCTAGGGGATCATTATTGAATTTTGTGAGAGGTTCGAGTTGGTGAGTAAAATTTGATAGAGACACTAACGTATTTGGGACCAGAGAACTACAGCCAGTGTGAGGATACGTCGGAATTCGCCTCCAGGAGGTTTCAAGTTGTGAGGCCCTACTGTACAGCGCACACAATGAAATCCCCATTCTTTGATACGGGTCGACGCTGCTGGGGAGCCAAATATACTGGGCAAACTGAAAGTACTGATCAAAAGCAGGAAGCGATGGGGGAGAGAGTAAGAGAGACAGAGAGACAGAGAGATAGAGAGATAGAATGCAAGGCCCCTATCATGTTTAAATCGATGAAAGAACAAATTTTGCCGTCTTTATTCAGTGCGATCAACTGTGACTCTGATATCTATCTCTCACTGAATATTCCTGTGGAAATTCGGTCGAGAAATAAATGTGTTGTAACTTGTAACTCCGAAATTTCGAAGTTTTATAGAGTTTAAGTGATGGTATTCCACTACAAAGTCATTACATAGCAGTGTATAAAATCTGAAAACCACTTAATCTGTATTTAATGGAGCAGTAGAAAAAAGGCGTCTAGAAAAGTCGTAAAATTCCCCTCTTTCATTGGTATAGATTACTTCAACGATGATGACTGGAGATGGTTATTTCCTCCATGCTCTTCAAAAATACCTGTCCATGTGTTTTGCATTTGTTCCTATGGTTTCTCTGAGTTGTGAACAAAATGAAGACGTGACTCGTCGATGCATCTGTCAAACATATGTGAAGTTTATAACCGAGGGCTATATCGAGAGCTAAAAAAGGAGGCTCAAATGAGATGCAAGTGCCGGAGGGGTCATTCTCTTGAGTGTGCAGCTCTGCAGCGTTTACGCCACTTCACCTTATCCAAACTCCAGTGACACTATGTTGTGCGATCAATCAACCGTGATTGACGACCGGCATTGCTAGCGTCTAATCATACTTAGAACTGTCATTGTGGGCTTCATGATCGCTCGTTCTGCGTCTTTTCTTATCGTTTTCTTCTTCTTCTTCTGTTGTGTTTATTTTTTAAATTATTTTTCTGTCGTCCTCTTCCTCTTCGTCACTTTGGTTTATGCTTATGATTTTTTTTTTTTGCCTCCACATCTTCTCACCATTGGAATCTAATCACATTTGAAGTATATATACAGGTATTGTTGTTGGTATGATAATTGCATTTTGTGCGGCGCTTTCCACCTGTTAGTCTCCCTGGCTGCATGCCTGTCTTTTAGCGTCTCTTTTCGTCTTTTCCGGCTTTCCAGAGTGTGTCCGTCGGTTCATCCGTCCGTTCGTCCGTCCGTTCATCCGTCCGTCCCTCCGTCCGTCCGTCCGTCCGTCCAACTGTCTGTCTGTTTATCTATCTGTCTGCCTGCCTGCCGCCAAACCACATTTGTACTATCATTTCCGGTGTCATTATTGACTAGAGTATCTTTTTACTTCTTCTTCTCTGCTACGTTTTGTTGCCCTCTGTCTCTTGGCACCTTTTATTTTTTTTACTTTTTCGCCCGCTCCTCTTCACAATTTTTTTTTCTTTCTCATTTTCTTCTTCACCATGGACCTTCCCTCTTCTGTTTCCTATCTGTCACTCTTCTTCATCTCTCTCTCCCTCTCTGCCTGTCCTTCCTCACACATACCCAATATTGAGGCGACACATCCGTAGATTTATTAACGCGCCACAATGGTCGTGCAAACATTATTACTGCAACCTAACCAAATCCAGCCCCCCGACACAATAGCCCCCTCGCCCGACTTCAGCTGAATAGAGCGGATGGCGGACGTCGGTTATTACAAAACCCGAGTCCAAGGCTAGAGATAAGCGATCTTTTCTTCTCCGATTCATCCATTCTCGCAGAACGACAGAACACTAATTTCAGCGATGCTGTGGGGGTGAAGTAACAGGCTGGGAGAGGTAGAGGAATGAGAGAGGGATGTAAATGCAGTGAAATGAATGAATGAATGAATGAATTGCATAAGAATGAATGAACGAATGAAGCAAAGAAAAGAGGTAATGTAAGAATTGTACATGCAGCAGAACAAGTGACCGAACGAACCACAGATCGACCGAATAGAGGAACTACATATACATTGGAATGACATAGCGAACGAACTATCGTATGAAAGAGTGAATTGCACATAGAATGAATGAATGAATGAATGAATGAATGAATGAATGAATGAACCCCACTCTAAAACAACAGACGGTTGCCCACTAAGCCTACAGTTCCAACTCTCATCACTTCTAGTGTAATGGATACAGGACCAGGGCTGGTGTGTGTCCAGAGATTAATCTCCGACTTAGCCATGATTGTTCCACTAAACAAAGGTCAGTGCCCGCAAACTGGAAATGAAGAATGGCGGGTAAGACCTTTATTTCGTTTCCAGGACCAGAGGGGATAGGCTGTCGGACATTGGGGTGGTATAGTGCAAGACCAGCCGCTGTGACAAGGGCGTCGTATTCTAGACTTAGGGGTGATGTAAATGTGTCGTTCTTTTCTATTGGCCCCTCATGTCGCTTTTTCCCAATCCCCAATCCCAAATCCCAAATCCAAACCAACAGTAGAGTTAGTAAGTCTGTCAGTAGGCCGAGATTACAACATAATAATGATAATAATAATACAGCAGTTATAGGTCTCGTATCCAGACGAATGTTCGCTCACGCAACGTTACATGATCATTATCCCAGCAGGCTTGATCATTCTACTGTAGAACCTTTTCAACTCCCTGGGAAGCATGCAGTGCCCCTGCCATTTGTAGTAATTTCAGGCTTGATCAATTCTGACTGTGTCATTCACCTCCTAAAGCAGGGCATCTGTTTTATAAAGGACCGAGAATGTTAATGAAATGCTTTCCCAAGGCGCTTACAGCATGACTGTAGTCGGGATTCGAACCCTCGATCTTTAAATTTTTAGTCCAGTTCCGTAATAGTTGGCCACACTGCATTATCAAGATTGACAAGATAGACAGACGGTCACAGGGGGAAAGAGAAGTGAAGAACTATTACAAGAAAATAGCAGAGACTGTCACTGTGGTTTAATCAATATGAGTTTAAGACATCTCACAGCAATGATAAGATGTCAGCTGCGATAATTACAGTGAGCGACATATGCCCAATCCAGATAACACGATATCCATTCATTCACACGGTCAAACATCCATCCATCTATCCGTCCATCCATCCATCCATCCATCTTTCTACGAATTTCCTTCCTTCCCTCCTACCTTCCCTCCATCCATTCATGCGTCCATGTGTTCATCTATCCGTCCTGTTTTCCCTCCACCTTTCCGTTCCGTTCTCCATTTTAGCCCCCTCACCTCCCCAACCACCCATTCTATTCCTACATCATTAGGCGCGCACGTGTAACTGCTGCTAGAGAGAGACTCCATCTAACCATACACCATTAAACTGCCACTATGCGTTCTGCATTTGTTAATAACATTCTTATCGCTGTTTTGAATCACTGCGCTGGATAAAAATGCATTTTTCGCAACTCTGTTATTTGTTATACAGGCATGCATCATAAAGACGATTATAAATTCGTACATGGAAGATAAAGGAAAATAGCTGAACCCTAGGACGTCCACTGCTGGTAGAGCCATTACGACTCGTAAAATTAGAAGATTGCCTCCCCCCTGAGTCTGGCTTTGTGAGTTTTGTGCTTTTAAAATGCAATTTCAGTTGCAGTGTGAGATACAATTTTTAATGAATATTAAATCGCCAGCCTTCCCGGTAAGGTGCTATGAGTTCTGACATTCTTCTGGCTTAATCTAACTGGAAATACTGAAACATGAATAATATTATGGTGGTCTTCGTGACTGGAGACGTGGGGAGAATGAATGGAGGGACGGGTGGAAAAGTGGAGGGAGAACAGGATGGACAGATGAATACATGAATGCACGAATGGATGGAAGGAAGGATGAAGAGAGGGAAGGAAGAAAGGAAGGAAATTCGTGGAATGATGTATGGATGGATGGATGGATGGATGGATGGATGGATGGATGGATGGATGGATGGATGGATGGATGGATGGATGGATGGATGGATGAATCAGCGCTATACAGCTAATCTAGTTTTAATATGACGAACTTTGGCCCAACTCATAGAAATCTAGATCTAGAATATGCGTCAATTCCTTAAGCAGGTTAACTTCTTTGCATTGTAGTTATTAACACTGCCGACTGCTCGTTTCAATGCAACATGACTCAACCTCACTATCTGTTTTGGTACTCGTTTTCGAACTCTGTAGAAATTGGGATGTGTTCACGCTTTGGTCATCATTTTATCAATGTAGTATTCATGTTTGAGAGATCTCACCTTTGTCCCTCCTCTTACCGAGAAAACCCAGTTAACATTGCTGGCAGCCTACTGTTTTTTGTTGTTTTTTTCTCTCGTCATCTGCCTCATTTTCTTCGCCGTTCGGTCTCTTCTTGCATCTTCTTCCCATCTTCCCATGTTGTTTTTCATCTTTCATTCCTATTTTTCTCAGTACTTCTTTGGTCCTCTTACGCTTTCCTCCTCCTCTTTCACTTCTCTCTCAAATATTGGTTTTATTATTTGTTCTTATTTCCTTACGATTGCTTTCTTCTTCCTCTTCTTCTTCTCCTGCTTCTTCTTCTTCTTCTTCTTCTTCTTCTTCTTCTTCTTCCTCCTCTTCTATTCAACCCCGTTTTACTCCTCTGCATCTCCCCTTTTCTTCCTCTTTTTCTTCTTATCTCCCCAATTCCTTCCGATCTGTTTGCCCCATGATTTCACACGTACCATCCCTCCTCCTATAGCGTGGACGACCCCTGTAACACCGCCCAGGAATGCGGCTGTTAGTTTTGCAAGCCTCTTGTTACCCCCCGATGCCCCCACTCAGTGCATCTATACAATGGGACTTATTCTTTGATCAAGAACACACAGCAGTCCAGATCTGGGCCAGGAAAGACGTCATCACCTTATCAGGATGGTGACGTGTAGTGTGGAATAAATCGGGGTCTCGTCTTAAGTTCTGCTCTCCTCAGTGGCTCTCGGTTGAAGTACAATGATCGTGCATGTCACGAGCTTGCAAGGCCTAACACGCTTAGGTCCTCTCAGGGGCGGAGGCATCACTTCAAATTCTCTACGTGGGGGTAGAGAGTGGGGCGGGTTGAGGCCTTGAAGACCTGTGGCGATCTCATAAAACATCATTTAATATATCTACATTATTTCAACATATAACACAAAAACCAAGACGTCATGCTCGTTCGAAATTTGCCTCCAAGAGTGTCTGAGCTTTTGAGAGCTGTAGCGCTCTCAGCTTAAAGAAGATGTGGTTTAGATCGTAAAATTGGGATATAATAATGAGTCAAAATTCTACTTTTGTTTGGATGAGAAAAAGAAGATGAACGAAGGATCATACTGATAACAGAACAATCAACTCATTACAAAAGGAATTAGGGGAATGAGGAATGAGCTTGACGAATACTTGCCCTCTCACTCTCCATATTAGCACAACATCGGCACACTCAAATTACAAATTTCCCTCTACAAGTGGAATTTATGCAACCTTACAATAATAATCATCCCATAACAAGTTTGATGGTCAATACCAAAGCAGCGAAGAGAAAGGAGAGAGTATCTTTATGGCTTATAAAAAAAGATATGATAAGTAGGTATGAGAGAAAGATTGTCATGTGGTGTCACCCTCCCCCATCCCCTTCCCTTTTTTCATTAAACTTCGAATATTCGAATATTAAGGGGTAGTGAATCTAGACTTGAGATACTCGTCCCCATTTACGTGTTTCATTGCTGTCGGCCAGATGCCGAGGAGTATGAATGATTGACACGAGCGATGTTTTTGTGCCAGTGCATGAGTGAAAGATACGTACTAACGAGAAACAGCACCGGGCACTCCTCAATGCAGAGTGTCTTCTGCTGAAAGCACATAACGAAAACAGAGTTGGCAAAGGAAAGCTGCACACCAGTGACATTCTGCGCCTCCGTTTTCAACACTAGTTTTAGCCACGGAATTGATGTTTCTTCCCCATGACATAACCTCATGAAAAAGGAAATGGTGTCCATTTTTGCATGTAAAAGCAGGGTTCTCTTAAACGCTAATTACGCTGTTCTCAGCTGTTGGACCACGATTTATCAAAAACTCAAAAAGATTCTTAGAGATCTTCAGTCCCAAACGTTTCCACATATTTCTGCCGACCAGTGCGCCTAGCTTTGTAGAGTTTTGTGACTACAAGCGAGTGGCGGAGGGGAAAAAATTGTATAGATGTTCAATTATATAAACATAGTCTGTGCGATATTCTAATCCTTGGGCAAACAACCCTCTTCTACTCGCACTGCTTCCTTCAATGAATGGGCCCGCGTACACACTTAAACAGATAAACACACACCTTTTTCAAACTGTCTTAAAGTAAACAAAATCTTTTTGAAAACCTTCATTGACCTTCTCGCCCTAGGATCTACGTTTCACAATGGTGAAACTACACGCTCTAATTCTTTTGAACAGGACTCTGACATGAAGGCATCTTTTCCGAGACTTCGGTTGCACCGCGAGGTAAACTCCTTCACATTTTAAACGAATCATTGACTTCTTAGGCAGTCGTCTAGCTGTTTCTTTTTGGATGAACGCCTTTGATTATCCATGGTGGGATTCAGGACTGGGCAGATCTGAGAGCATATGAAAGCAGTACCTGAACTTTACCCGAGCGTAATAGCTATTTTGGACCAACTGGTCTGGATCTGAACTGTAGCTATTTCGGGTGCTGATCTAAACTTTACATTTCTACCTAAGTTTCAGTTCAGTTTACATCTACCTGGAAAACCAGAACCAAATGCCGGTTTAGGGAATTGATCTGGTCTGAAAACTACTCAAATTTCATATTACTGAGCTAAACTTGATTTCAGGGATTTCCCGCTTAGCGAACTCAACTTGATTTGAACTGACTTTTATTAATGAATTTGCCCAATCCTGGTGGGATCCAGCTTATCCTCTTTAAGAATGGATTTGTTGACAATGTCCAGAGTCCAAGTGGCTGAAAAGTGGGTACTTGGCTAAGGGCAGGGAGAGCCACTGTCTGAAAGTTAGTGTCCAGCACCTATGAAGTGACAGTATGCACATCAGGAGATGAGAATGTTAATGAGTGTTCCAGTCTGCAAGGACAACAGTAATGTGAAGACAAGTGAGAGAACATTGCCATAATACTAAACTCATTGTAAGCCATAATATTATCATTCGTGAATAAAAACGCTCAGTTATTTATCACTTCCACTTGGCTGAGAGAGGAAGAGAAGATGTATGAGTTATGGGACGCTAATCGCTTCCCTAGGAGCATGTCTTCGGTTAAGAGGACTTGGCACAATGTACTATAAATTTCTGTTCAAGCCAGGCTCATGTGTGTCGGAAGCTGGATAATGACGGATAATGATTATGTTTACCCCCAGGCCAGAGTACTCTTCTTTACAACCAAACAACGACATTGCCTACTTAGGACAGACCTGGTTCTCGTAAGTAGCCCCTTAACCCATTTACCCCACCCGGGTTTACGCCCATGCTGATCTAGCGAAATCCTTATTTTTAGTGATATGAATTCCCCCTCCCCCTCCCCTTTCCCCACCCAGCCTTCCTCAACTATCTTTGGTTTGACGTCATTAATTTACATGTAATAATTTAGTGCATGTGTCACTGTAAGCTATTCGAGCTGCACTGTACTTTTACGATATGACAAGGTCTCAGGAACCATATTATAAAAATGACTTACGAGCAAGACACAGAGGTCACCATTCATCTTGGAGCAAACATCGTAAAAGACCTCGGCAATTTATAGAGGAAAATTTGTGTTCTTCCAGTAGGGTTTAACTGACTTTTTTTGAAGTGGGACAAAGAAATCACCACGGGTTACAAAACCCCGGGTTTTGTTCATGAGTAGAGGAGGGCAAAAGAAAATCATAATATTTTTGCTTTTTTCTCTCTTCCGAAAAATATCGTCATCTGTTGATAATGTATAATGTCAAGGCCATTCAGTGTTTTGTTGTTTTTTTTCAGGTGCAAGCTAGTCTAGGTTTTCTCAATAAATTGAGATACTGCCGTAGAAAAGTAAAACAAAAACTGGATAGGCTTCCACTTTGTACGCTGCAAGCGCTACACAGCCCAGCATGTGATCAAAGTACTTACCGCAAAATCAGCACAAGACAGTCTTAGATTGCACTGCAAAATTATGTGAAGACCAGTGTATAAGCCAGTGTGTCTGGCCCCTAAGGGCGGGCGAGCTAGGGCATCTTAACACCGATACATGTGGATCGATATAGTCGCCGTGGTCCTGGTCCAAATCCTTGAGTGCACGATGACGTTAGAACTAAGAGGACTGATGACCTTTTGCTGGTGGACTTAGTACGGCCCATTCTTTGACCCTCTCTCGCCTGCCTGCCTATTCTTGGGCAAAGTCCAGACTAAGCTATCCTATTATTGTACTGTCCGACCATTTACTGTTTAGTCTCTTTAACTGTCCACAGCAGAAGCACTGTGCGGTTTCCGAGGGTCAGTCTCTCTTTCTGTTCCATCTTCTGCATTGTTAGAGTCAGTGTATCCATGACGCAGAGAAGATGATGTGGAAGGACACTAGACAAGTTGTGGACGGGAGGCTCACATTAAACTTTCCATGGCTTTTATCAGTAGTGGGATTGCTGAGTCCAAATATTTGCAGGAAGTTGGCATGTGTGGGTGTGAGGATACGGCTGCACCCAAATGAGTATGATATTATACAGGTTAAGATGTTAGGTGTTAGTTGGTTGTGGGGGATATGACACCAGTTCAGAAGTAGGTCAATTGATGACTTCTGATTGGGTATGCTGTCGCAGGTTTGCTTTCGTTTTTTCAGCTTACTGGCTAAGAAGGGAAAAAAACTATAATAAAAGTAAGTGGTGCTTCAATAAACAAAATACCCATTTATACACGAGAATTCATGATTTCTAATTCATATTGTTCTATAAAAGTCACCTTGTGAGGAGGAGGAGGAGGGGGATGGAGCACACCCCTGTCAGGCAACGCCACTTATC
The DNA here is from genome assembly GCA_033807755.1 of Ellobium chinense. Taxonomy (NCBI): domain Eukaryota; kingdom Metazoa; phylum Mollusca; class Gastropoda; order Ellobiida; family Ellobiidae; genus Ellobium; species Ellobium chinense. Next base: position 925,370 of record JAWQUT010000094.1, read on the forward strand.
ATTTCTGAGGTTTTCTTATCATTTCCTCCGGGTCCGATTTCATTTTAGACGCCTCCGCCACATTAAACATTTTCTGGCTGCCACATTAAAACAGTTTCTAGTTGACGATAAGACGGGCCGTGTCAATGCAAACAATGTAGAAATCTAACACCAGCACAGTGATGGCACATGAGGACAAAAAAAGGCGTTGCACCTTCTAACCTCAACCTTTTCAGCCTCTGAGCGTGAAGATGCATGCAGAAAATTATTTAGCGTATGCCTTATGGCTTCTCTTTCAACAAATTATACTCGTCTTTCGTCCAAAACTGTGCTAGAGAAAAAAAAACATGTCCTACAATACAAGCAAGGATTCCCTACCTTTCTAGGTCATTGTACCTCATGACGCCATTAGGCAATCCCGCATGCTTCTTCAGATCTGCCAAAATCTACTGAAAGGGAAGAAAGGCCAATCAGTGACCGTATATTTGTTGACATAATTGCACTTCTGCTGGAATCAGCAAGGCGCAGAACTAGGGGTACCAATATCCCAGATAGTGGAACCTTTGATATTAAAGGCTATCTGTAGTACCTGCACACGTGGATGTGTTGACAATTTTACAAATCTGCCCTAGTTTTTCTCTGAAGCAGGTCATATTTGCGTGTGTTGATGCTAGTTTCAAATCACCCCCTGCGTGCCTTTCACCCGACTTTCGATGCTGATAAGCCCGATCAAGGAAGTCCTCAAAGAGAGCTATGATGCAAGAATTTCTACAACTTTATAGTAATGAAAAGATCTAGTTGAAAGGTGGTCCATCTAGAAGGAACTATCTGGTCTCTGAGAGTCAGTTTCTTGAGAACCAGTCCAAAAATTCAAGTTTGTGAGGTGATTTAGTACCTCCTTACTCTTTGGTTACCGGTTTTAGTCCAATTCGAAAGACTTTTATACATACCTTGTAATTTGAATTGCTTCAAGCATTCATTGGGTCCTGCACTGTCTGAGATTTTATTACTCCTTTTCCGCCTGCTTGTTTTTTTATTGGTGTGCAGTTCTAAAGATATTTGTGTAACTAGAACTATACAAGCTCGTGGAGTGTTCATACTTAAATTTGATCCTCCCAAAAGTATGGAAACAAGGTCATTCACGGGTTTGTGAGGAGTGAGCGGAAGACAGAAAACAGAAAATGTTCACAAAAAGGCAGGACAATTCGGGGAAGTAGTCAAGAAGACAAATGGAAAGAGAAAATGGATGAAGGAGATAAAATGTGATATTGTGAGAATATTCGTACATCCTGTGTGAGCATCTGTTCTGTTTATGTCCGCGTACTCCTTTCTTCTGTTATAACAGCTTCGTTTCCATGTTGTACCACAACAAGTTTGCATTTTTTTCAGTTCATAAGTTTCGGGATCGTGAGGTCCTACTGTATTTTACATACCAGTGGCCGCTTGCATTATCTTTACGTTAGTTAACACGCTGCGGTAATCACGGGAGACTCCCAAAGCATTAGTAGTATTCACTGCAGTTAATGCAATACATTAATTAACGTATGGATCATGTATATGGTCACTACAGAATGGATAGACAGTTCATAGTCTGAAGTGATACATTTCTGTCTGTCTCCTGAAGTTCTTATATCAGCCGAGTTTAAATCTATGTCATCCGATCACTACCGTAAGCTCCGCCCACAAATGACCGTGGACACTGTCTGGACTCTTTTATATTTCAAATACTATAAGGTTTTTATATGAACTTTCTGTTCTGTAACGTGCGGAGGGGCAGTAAACCGGCGATCTGCAAAGATTCTATGCAGTACGAAATAATTTACGCGTGAAATTCAGAAAAAATAGCTCTCCGATGTGAATCGTGCGATTGAATTCAAATTAATGAAATGTCCCATCATGACTGTCCTCTCCTATTATACCCGGGGCGAGTCTCTAAAATAATGGTGAAATGGGAAAAGTGATGGGCCATTATACTCGTATATATGTTATTGCTGGTCGGTGGTGGATCCTTTCACATTTTCGCCAGTGAAGTACTAAACTGTACGCTTCATGACCTTTTTCAAAATGCTTCATACACTGACTCACGCCGGTTGTGAAATTTAAATGAGATCCGTACTTGGTGGTCCGGAGAATATGTCAAGAAGAGATAGATAGGTCTGACATCGTTCATGACAGTTTTGGACTGAATAGAAACAAAAAAAAAATAAGATGACGTCCATGTTCTTTTTTTGCCGGAAACGGTTTCTTATTATATCATTTGGAATTGTTAAATTTGAATATCTTTATTACCATAAATATAGTCCACCTTCACTTTAGACAGTCTAAGTTCTGTTTCTTTCCTTCTCTCCCATCTCTATCTTTCCTGTCTTCCTCTTGCCTTCCTCAGCACCTCTGTTATTTTCAGCCCGGCACTAATATCATTATCGTCCACGTCTTCGATGGTTTAATTAGCACTATGATCTACGCCATGTCAAGATTTCCCATCAGGGAGGTCTTCTCAGCGCTTCAAGGCGTGGGCCGCTTTAGTCACGAGGAGACGAGTTCCATGTTCTGTTACAGTGCAAAAAATTTACAAATGAAAGACGCAGATTTCTGAAAGACAAATTGACATTCTGATTCTCCAAAAGCCAATGTACTCTTCTCCAGTCAAAACAAATAGATCCTCTTAAATCTTGCTTGTTTTTGTAAAATCATCCTGAATTCCTGGACTTTCGATCGTATTATTGCGCAGCATTTCCTCGCCAGTCTTACGCATTATTATCACCATCCAAAGTGGAGAATATTGCTGTGTCGAGTTTTGTTTTTCATTTTCATTTCCTTTATTTAGTATAATTATATGCAGTTATGTTGTTTTGTCCAATGTATTGCCATGCGTCAAATCCACATTTGTTGCTGCACACCATAGTATGTTCGAAGTAAACTGACTAAAATCCAGTCTTCTTTTCTTTTTTTTTTTTTTAAGTCAATCTGCATTAAACATGCCTTGGTGTGCACATCTGCTGCATGGATTTCACAAGGACCATTTAAAGCATAAGCACAAAACCGTAAAGTAGTTATGGTGATGTTTATTAACGTCATGTGACCATGGGGAAAGGTTTCACTACCTCTCATTCAGTGAACAGTATATTTTTTCATACCGACCCAGCATCATGAGAGTCTTTTCCTTCTGGCTATTAACATGTGTCCATTTATTGAGGTCTATGTTTTCTCACAATTATTATTCATGCGAACTGCATTGCGTCACTAACTGCATCAGAAACGCGCGCGCTTTATCCGTATATCTGTAACTTTCAATCTATAAACTCATGAGTTTTTAACACTGACTGTCAATCAGGATTACATGCTATTTTCATTCATGTCAGGATGTTCATATCTATAATGCAGACAGAATATAAAAAACAACATGCAAAGTCCTGTAATCTTTCATTTCAATGTACAATTTATCGTGACATCGTCTAGCTCTATGACTCATTTCATTTCTTCTCTCCTCACAGGGTTTACGTTTCACTTTCCTATTAATGTTTATCGTGCTATTGTAAGCCATGTGCTGTTTATAATGGCTGCATAAGAAAAGAAAATCTATCTATCCAATCCCGCTGTTTCCTACAGAAAGAAATCAATGATTATCGTTGGACTTTAGTTTAGCTACAACACAGAAAAACATTTATTATGTAGGCTGAGTATCGACTTTTTGTCGACGTTTGTGGAGCTATTTCAAGTATATCCTTCCCTCCTTAATATTCTAACCGTCGCTAATAACACAGAGACAAGAAAAGAAACAACCAAACGTTCGTTTATGCATTATGAATCTGTATACGTCGGAACTGTCACACCTGCGTCATTCAAATGCTAATTAAACGTAAACCTGTGTTCCAGATGTTGATGATTATATGTCTATAGGCAAACCCTGAAGAGGCCCTTAGTTTTCGAGTTGCCGTAACTGGTTTCCAGAAAATATCATTGCTATTATAAAGTAGACCTGGCTTTGGGACACGTCGATAGGGGCGTTGGGTCTTCCAAATGGTAAGTTTCTGTGATAATAAGCATTACTGATGACGCGCTGATTGCACGTTTGATTTGTTTTGAAGATGAGCCTTACTTTTTAACCCTCTTCATGGTTATGTGGTGTCCCACTACTGAGCGCTTAGCATGAAAGGAAGCTTGCTTTTCAGAACAGTCAAAAATAGTCCTTTATTTTGTAGGGAAGAAATTGATGGAAATTTTGTAAGCTTAATCGTTCTATCTGTACGGGAACTCCAGCAGGATAGAACTTAATGTAAGATGCAATTCTTTTAAAGGTTACACATAATATAAGAAAACAGAAGCAAAATGTCAGCAAGTTTCCAATGATGAAATAACGGATGACCTAAGTAAGAACAATATTATTATTTCACTACGTCCAAAGTTCAATTTTATATATATATATATATATATATATATATATATATA
>JAWQUT010000094.1:952951-972391 GCA_033807755.1 Ellobium chinense
ACACACACACACACACACAGACACCACACACACACACACACACACACACACACACACACACACACACACACAAGGGGTTTTGTCATACTTATGAGAGTAAACTATGATTTACACTAGATTAAGTGAATCCCTACTCTATTGCTTAATCCCTCTCTGTCTGTCTAGATCTCTCTCTCTCCCTCCCACTATCTCTCTCTCTCTCTCCCTCTCTCTCTCTCTCTCTCTCTCTCTCTCTCTCTCTGTGTCTCATTCACTTACTCATTCGTGCATAATTTTGATACCTCCATATCTCTTGCTCAAAACCAAACATTTCATTATTTAGTTTTCTATTCTGTCTTTCTTTATACATAATATTATATAAACCCATCAGCATTATTCCATCCTTCTCTCTACCTCAAAACACACAAGTGCTCATGTCCATAAAATATGCATTTTCTGTCTGTCTGTCTGTCTGTCTGTCTGTCTGTCTGTCTGTCTGTCTGTCTGTCTGCCTGCCTGCCTGCCTGCCTGCCTGCCTGTCTGTCTGTCTGTCTGTCTGTTTGCCTGTCTGTCTGCCTGCCTGTGTGTCTGCCTGCTTGCCTGCCTGCCTGCATGCCTTTCTGTCAATCTGCCTGCCTGCCTGCCTGCCTGTCTGCCTGCCTGCCTGCCTGCCTGCCTGCCTGCCTGCCTGCTTGCCTGTCTGCCTATCTGCCTGCCCCTCCATGAACACCACCATCAAGCCTCAAAATGGATCTGGTGAACACCCCCTTCTGTCTCTCCCAGATCAGCTTCCCTCTTTCATGTGTAGCTGAGTGCTGCACACGTTTTTTAAGCTCACTCAAATTAACGTTTTGAAAGCATCCTTTCCTCGCTGACGCCCAAGCTAAGGATTTCGTGTCTTGCTGTTTATTTTATCCCCGTTTTAAATGTCTGAAATGACGATCTGCTTCGAACTCTGTCTGCTTAGGAGAGAGGGCCATGGCATATGGGGAGTGTTTGAGTGACAGGAGGCTGAAACGGTGAATGAATGAATGAATGAATGAATGAATGAATGAATGAATGAATGAATGAATGAATAGTGAGTGAGTGAGTGAGTGAGTGAGTGAGTGAGTGAGTGAGTGAGTGAGTGAGTGAATGAATGAATGAATGAATGAATGAAGAGCTGATGATGATCTCAGTATCAGTAAACAGAAAGCTCAATGTCGAGTGTACAGTGTGATTAAACGTAAACTACGTCAGCGGTGTTGTTTTTCTTTTTTCTTATCGTGTGCAGCACCTTCGCTTCCAAGAAAAAAAAATCGCTCTACCTGGTGCTTCTTTCTTAATGTAACGATTGTCACAGGTAGATATAGATCTAACACGGTTCTTTACATGGAATAATGTTGAATGAAGATATCATAAGTTATTATGATTAGAACCAATGTTAATAAACATGCAAGTTCTTCTGCACTGGGAAGTGTTTAGGTTCGCGGACACATTGGCCTCAGAATAATTTGTTTCTATATTTATGTAATACAACAACCCACGAGTGACTACAGATACTGCCTAACATGGTGTAACAGCCACTTCCATATTGGAGTTATGCACCTTCTTTCCAACATTTAGATCCGCGCATCGGGGAATGCTTCCTTCTTAGCATTTAGCATACCCACGAGACAGATGTAATGGCGTCTTTTTTGTGTGTAAAGAAGCTGCTTAGTATGCTCATCACAGCTACTGTGCTAAGATACATCAAAACGTCAAAGCAAAAATCCCTCCAAATCTAAACTTTTCCATACATTTCGCTATAGTGATCCGCCCCTGATAGGATCACTAATTTGGGATGATTGTTTATGTTTCCTTTATTAATAGTGAAGGCACGTTATTATGATAGGCTTCTGCCTGCCATAGGAATCACTCATTTTGTTTTCCTTTCATCCAGCAACAGCAGTAATAATAACGACTATAGTTTTCTAAACTCTGCTAAATAGCCTCATCAAATCAATGCAAATATAATTATAAGTGAAGAGAGACGGAGGAAAACTCGAGGGCACATATAGATTACATTTCAAAAAGAATATCTTGGCAATACCTGATGTTTTAATTGTCAGTAAATATGGCACTGTATACGATTTATTTCACATAATATCACACTACGAACCTAACTTTTGCAACAATATTTTCATAAACTTGGATAAATTTCTTATTATTTCAGTATTATGCTACTGATTAGTAATTCAATATATTTAGGCACGTTTGGCCTACTACAGCACCCTCTTGGTAAATACTGTACTTATTTCTCCCTGTCTTGAATTTCGATACGCTCGTCCTCAGTTTCTCTGAAAAATACGCTTTTGTTTCTGATGACGTCATTTGAGAAGCGCTTCACCTCGCACCAGCTGAATTCAGCCATAGTCACATACAAGGCCACAGTTTGAGAACACTTATGATATTGCATAACTGACATGAATCTGAAGATTATCGCGCTAAAAACAGAGTAATTATATCCCACTGATCTCTAATGAGACACCGGCGCTCAGAAGCTTACAACAGTTCTCATACATCATGACGATATTAATCATAGTCTACTGATTCTATAGTCATTGACGATGGCGTCGCAAACTGGCTACAACCAGTTATTATGTACATCTCGTCACCAGAACTTGCGACGAAGATCTAAGCTAATGCAAAAAAAAAACAAATGATGAAGGTGGTTAGTATGGCTACCTATAGGTCACTTCCTCTATGAGTCCGTTTTCTCTGACTCTTCTCTCTATCTCTCACTCTCTCTATCCGCCTGTGTTGCCCTCCCACGTCTTGGCTCCACTGTTCAATATCTTGCCCAGCACATTTCCCCGCTGCCGAATCTTCCATCATGTTAAATGGCCGTCTCGCCTCTCATTTTTGTCCTGTTCATGCCTTCCAGATGTTTATCTATGGATTCTGAGCGTCTGTAACTGGCGATATATATATGTAACTCGTTTTTCCTCGCATCCGGATCACATGAACCACCAGGAACCTAGAACATTCCCTGATCCCCCTTTTTTTTTATCCCTATTGAGAACTTATTCTGTGGAGTCACTCACCACAATTAGCAACAGTAATCTCGCAGTCAGTGTCATGGCAACCATTTTTGTTTACCTCGACGACTGAGCGTTCCTTTTGTCTGCGGACAGCGCCTCAGAATGACAGATTGGGCAGGACAAATTGCGTCCACGTAGAACGTGTGCTCTCGATCTTGTGTAACGACGGCGTAACGTAGGTTAGATTGCCGTGCGCGCGGAGCAAGACAGTAGACAATCATCAGAAATTGGCCGCTGCTGGTCAGCATGGCTCGCAGAGTGATTCAATAGAGCACGCCGATCAGTCTCTGTTAATGATACCTTAGGGTCTTGTTAGAGGTTACCCCATTTCCGTTAGGGAATCAGGGACATGGTGTTACAAGCCGAGAGAAGGACGGATGACGGTGTTGAACTGGAGCTTCTGGCATCGGCTCTGTTCGGAGTCCGGCTATGTTCCACTCACTTCTCTGACAAAATAAAGTCTAGACTACGCAGCGCATCCCGTGGTCACTTGGGCAGGGTAAAATATCACCATAACTAATGCACCGTTTTGCCCTTTGGCATGCATTCTTCTAAGTGTCACATCCAAAGAGACACAGTAAGTTGCGCACCAAGACATGGTCAACTTTTAAATATTAAACAGAAAAACGGAATTTTCGATCAGTCTGCTTTGAACCTGCCTTGGTAGCCAGCTCTGGTTCATTTTTTTCTTTTAAACTTGACATGGAAGATTGGCCGCCAAAGTGAGCAATGATGCACTGATTTTGGTGATGTATTCTCACTTTAAACATGTGAGCAAAGCGTCAATACTTGGAAACGAGCATAGAATTAATGCATAAGAAGTACGTCACTCATTTGTTCTCCGGATTCTCCCGTGACAAAATTGCGGTGGTGGGTGGCTGGTTCAGTCTTTAAACTTATTCGGACTGACCGGCAGTAACAGTAGGTGGGTCATACATGCGGCAATATCCAGGAACTGTCCAACTCTGGGCTTTGTTTAGTCTAAGGGACAGGGTTAGGACAGAGAGGAAAGAAAAACAAACAAAAGAGAGTTCCTAAATATTGATCATGTCTAGGGACTGTCTCATTAGTACTTATTTTTCCCAACCTTAACTCTAACCTTAACCCTAATCCTAAAGCATTTATCAGGTACAAGAACCAGTTAGTAATAAAATATGCAAAACATTGATATCATATAGGCGAAAGGCATTCCAGATTTTCCAATACCATACTAAGAGGGCTGCCCAATGGATAGTTAGACATACAGGACAGCAGACAAGCGTGCAAATATTTACGTAAAAAGAAATCATAACAACATTTCACCATACTAGTATATAAATGAATGGAAGATCGTGCTCACGCGTGGTAGAAAGTATTAATGCAGAATTCAAGTTGGCTGACAGTTTTTGCGTTCTTAATTGTCACAAAGGTAGCTGAAACCTCACAAATTTAATTAGGAAACAGAGAATTTCCAGGAAGCAACTATGTCATATAAATTGCGCTTTCATATTGTCGTAAGAGCATCTCATTAGTAGAAAGAGAAGTGGCCTTTGTCAGCATCTGCCATCTTTGAGACATGAGGAGCTAAGATTACACACTACGGCAACATCTATTTGTGTCATGTCATTTTCAGTGACACGTCATTAAGACGACAAAGAGAAGGTGAAGGCACGTAAAAGGATGGCAGTAATGAATAATGTCGTTTATTCTGTCAAGTGCAGTGTATGATGATTTTCACGTCATGAAGGTGCGAAAATCAATACCAGCTTCCAGCCCGAACTTGTTAGCTCTGTCATGCAAAGAGAACTGAGTAATCTATGTTTTGTTTAATCTTGGTCGAGGAAGCTAGCAGGAAACAAATGCGATGGAAAAGTTGAAAATTTATCCTGCTGTATAACGCCTATACATGAAACGAGAGGTCTCCATTCTTCATTAACTCGTATTCACAATTATTTCCAAATCTAGGGCGTATAAGTATTGGTCTGTGGATATATATGGAAACATTTGGGATTGTGCGTAAGTGAGCAAGATAACACAATAACTGCGTGAAACTTTGATACCCCTCTCCCCCCACCCAAAAAAAAATAATCGGATTTTTAATGTCAAATAAGGTACAACCCAGTCTTTTTTTTTTCTTTTCTTGAATTATCTAGTTTACAAACATGCGTGGTAACATCAGTCATTCTTGACATTAATGGCATAACTGCACCGAGATTACCCTTCTGACATAACAACAAGCTATGCTGATGGTGTTTTCCTAAATTATGAGATAATGTTGCAGCCCGGGATCAAGCGTGTCCTTCAAAGACTGTATTAATGGTTGCAAATGAGACCACACTCAACAGTTTGAAAGAATATCATAGTTTACTCCGACTAATCACAATGCGATTAATCGCAACTTTGGCAACAGTTTCCATGTAACAAAAGACTAATATTTCTGTTCACAGCACTGCTGAAGGATCCAGAGGGAATCAAGCAGACTTCGGTTAAGACTATTATCCTTCTCTGCTCACCTATGACAACCCCGTCCGTAGAATGGGGAATTTATTAAGTAATATCTTAATGCTGTCTTTTAGAGTAACCCTAACTTAAACTACAATTTAATGTACAAGGTATTGGTAATTATCGTACAAGCTGATGTATGTATGGAGTATACTATTGATTTTCTGCGCTTTCTTACGATGGGTTTTTTCAGAAAAACATCACACAAGAATTAAAAACTTCTTTACCGTGATTCAGATTTAAATTTGCCCAGAGGCGTGTTTCTAAATAGGTGTTCTCCAAGACAAAAGAATCTGAAAACCGACGTCAAACAGGTTTGTCGGAGCCAATGAAACTTCTCTGAGGATTTTATTGCGTGATTTCATTAACTTTTTTTTTCCTTTACAGCTGCTTGCGTCACGTTTTGTTTTATAGTGTGAATGGGTCTCATAGGCAATGACTTTCAAAACCGTCGTCTTGTCATGTCTCCTGATGAATGAAATGGCTTTGAACTTACGATTTCTTTTATTTTATTTTATGCTGTCTTCACCTTCATCATTTTTTTGTCATTGTGAACAGTGGCTGTATGCTGTATGCATAATCACGTCTTTAGTTAACGCACTGCAGTAACCATGGAAACTCTCAAAATAATAGTCATGTTCCTTGTAATTAACGCAGCACAGTAACTAATATTATGTGGCCTCAGGTCTCCGAGCTAAAAATTTGAAATCCATCACTGGTACTATGTTACCCGATAAAATGAAATTGCGTTGAGCTCACGAGTTACATTTCTATTTCTTATATTTCATATTGATTCCACTGTCAGTTGTTGTCTCCTAATGCGTGCTCAGATCTCGAGGACAAAAGAATTTGAAAACCGCCGCGCTCGTCTTGTCTTCCGATGAATGAAATTACTTTGAGCTTATGATTACATTTCTTTTCTTCCTTTGACGTGTTGCCAGCATCACTGTTCCACCTGTGTGCGCGCGCTCGTGTGTGTGTGTGTGTGTGTGTGTGTGTGTGTGTGTGTGTGTGTGTGTGTGTGTTTTCCCTCTGAGCCTTTCCCCACCACATAAATAACACCACCTGAAGCAGCTTGTCAGTGGAATACAGCCAATTAGATCCGACCTCTTTGAATCAGCCGGGAAGTAATCTAAGGTTACATCTGAGGAAATGTAGTGTTTCGTTAATTAATAACTGAACTAGGACATGGCCTGAGGTGTTTGTGGCGAAGATTAGGGATTAGTAAGGTGGATTCCGCAGGAGCGGTTACCGGTGGAATCAGCAGTAGGGGTCAACGTGAACATTTCAGGGTGGGCACGAAGTACAGCTCAGATCATAGAATTCTAACACTGGATATAGAGGATTTGATGTATTGTGAATGTGCGTTTAGTCGGTGGTTTCCATTCACAAGCTGCATCAGATGGTTGTGTATATAATGTGGTGGAACAAGGCTCAGAAGAAAGACACACACACAGTTGGAACAGTAATGCTGTCCGTAGTAGAAGAAAAGAAATGTCACCACAGGTTTAACGTGATTTCATTCATTGGAAGACACGGTACATACGGGTTACCACGATACCACCCGATGCCACCATCCGAGCTCTTTGTTTTACGTGGAGAACAATCTAAAGTTACATCTGAGGAAATGTAGTGTTTCGTTTGTTAATACAAGTAGCTGAACTGAGGTGTTTGTGAGGAAGATTAGAAATTAGTAAGGTGGATTCCGCAGGAGCGGTTATCAGTGGAATCAACAGTAAGGGTTGATACGAACACTACAGTGCAGGGACAAAGTAGGGCTTAGATCATAGATTTCTAACACTGGATTTGGACAATTTGATGTATTATGAATGTGCTTTCAGTTGGCTGTTTCCATTCACACGCTGCTTCAGGTGGTGGTGTATATGTGGTGGGATAGGCCTCAGAAGGAAGACACATACAGATGGAATATTTGAGAACATGCGCATTAAAGATGGGATCTATTACCATCATAAGAATTACGTTAAAGTTGCATGTTAAACGCTGTTAAGGTTGCAGTTGGCACCGATACACTCAATGGCAATAAATTTCATTGTTAATGAGCAAGCTCTCGATTTAATATGACCGCTGTAGAGGAAAAGGAACTTCACCATAGACTCAACGTAATTTCATTCACCTGAAGACATAATACGCACGGCGTACCATCTGATACAACCATATGATCTCTTTGATTCACTTGGAATACTCAACAGCAACCAAAGGGCTAAATTTTTCGACATGCTTTGTTTGTAATCCTGGCTTAACCTCCGACCTATTTCTGTGGCGGAGCTTTTCCCGCATTCCTGGCTCCAAAGAGATATATTTTAAGCTACTGTAATTAATTTTAAAAAGTGTATATAGGTGACTCCACTAGTCTTTCTATGAATGGTTTACTGCTTCAGTCATCTTTCTGTTTGTTTCTTGCGGCCTCTTGCGGCTGTTTTTACAGAAATTACGCCTTACTGAGGAGCGGGTCGAGAGAATTTCTTGTTACCGAACTGGGCTGAGAAACAAAATTTCTTGGGTACAATTCCTGCCATTTTCGTGCTGTAAAGTGTCTGGGAAAGAATTGCGTTCAATTTTCCTTAGTCTGCCTACTTGATAATAAGGACTTTGCTATAGGCAGAGAAATAGGCAGATGATGCGAATGCTAATATTCAAGGTTTGTAGAATGACGCGGGTTTCGTATTACATAAGTAAGGGAGTTGAGAAACAAATTAATGTGGTCTTGTCTCGGGTGATAATAAAGTAAAGTTCCGGGAGCGCATATTGCCTGGATACGAGATTTATATCTGTTAACACCCATAAAACACACAGTCTCTCTCTCTCTCTCTCTCTCTCTCTCTCTCTCTCTCTCTCTCTCTCTCTCTCTCTCTCTCTCTCTCTCTCTCTCTCTCTCTCTTTCCCTCCCTCGCTCCCTCCCTCCCTTTTATGACAGAAGCAAAAAGGAAGTAATTATCTCTAAGCTCTAGCAAGAAGCGCCTCTGCATAATATAAGCATGTATTACGTCAAGCCAATGCGTGTGGCGGGCAAGTAATATTGAAAACATAGACACATACATAAAAAAAAAGCCGCGCGTATGTGATTAAACTGGACGTCCCTCATAACGTCTATATAAACAGTGTTGTGAGATCAAAGCGAGATGCGGCTAATTAAGACAGGAAATTGCTTCATAATGAATCAGGGGGAAGTAATACAGCTATATACCTGAAAGAACGAAAACATTGTTTGTTACTGAATTCTGTTATGTTGTACAAAACAGAAGCGAACAAGGAAGGCTACAGTAAAGAAACAACTTTGGAAATCTGTTCATATTTGGTGCTGTGAAATAGAGTACATAAAGGGTGCATGCGATGAATATTTTATCTGAGTGAGTATATTGGCTGGACGGCCAGAATAAACATTATGGAGTATTCTGGTTGGAGTGCATTTTTAACTAAGACAAACATTTTCCGAATAATGTTCCCTATTCTACTGCCAGGATTTTCATGCTAAGTTTATGTACTAAAATTCACTCATACCAATTAACTTTGTGACTATTGTTAGATTTTCGGAAAGGGAAAGTCGCATCACTCGTAAAGTTTGAGTTTGTAACCAGTTTACGCAAAGTGTAAAATTTATGAGCTGGCCTGTCTATTCTCCACCGTTCTTTGGACCGGGGCACATATTAGTTTATCTATACAAAAACACGAGTCACTGACTGACCTCATTTTACTACAGGTATGAAGATGCCAATGTATTTTTCACTGTTGGCTATATTAGGTTTTACACCTCTCATTAACTTATCCTGGGGTGCCGTTTCAAACTACTTTCCAAATATGTTGTTTAGCTCTTCCTCCAAATTTTGACACAAAGAAAAATGCACCTGAACCAGTTAGATTTTGAGAACTTAGGCAGTGAAGCAGACAACCTAATATTTTAGGCCTTTTCACTCAGTAAACAGGGTAACCTTACCCACCTAGCAACAACCACAGATTTTATACTTGAGTGACTAAACCTCACCTATTCTAGGTCTACACATATATTAGTATAAGCCTTTGAAATGAAAATCCAACCCCTTCCCCCCTCCCCATGACCAATATTCTTATTTTATAGGGACTATTTAAAATTGCATATTTTTTATGTCAGGTGCTATTGGCATCTTCATACCTACAAGTGGAGATCCTCTGATGGATGTAGAGAATTAAGCGGGATTGCCTGATTACATTAAGGGGTACGTCGCCCAAGACAATCTCGAAAACCCCTGATCTGTGTCAATGAACATTCATATCTGAAAGAGAGCGTAACTTTGTTTACTGCTGACTTCTGTAAGGTATCATAATAATATATTTGGACTCGCCAATACGTGATACAGTAGATAGCCCATTGAAGATCGATGGCCACATCTCAGGCCTCGTGATTGATTAGTTTTTGTGATGGGTTCCCAGCTGCACATCTGTCTTATTGCTCGCACGCGTGTGCTGTGAGAAGCTCTCATTGTTTGGGCTGTTGATAATCTTTCAGTGCTTTTGGGGGAAAATCCTCAGTGGAGTGAACTGCGTTATTTAGTATTGTTCGTGTTCCTAGCTATTGTTATTGCTGCTGTTGTTGTTGCTTTTGTTGTTGCTATTGCTGATGTTGTGTTGTTGTTGTTGTCTTCGTCGTTGTTGTTGTTGTTGTTGTTGTTGTTGTTGTTGTTGTTTGTTGTTGTTGTTGTTGTTGTTGTTGTTGTTGTTGTTGTTGTTGTTGTTTCGGTATACTGTCGATGACACCATACTAAATGTCATACATAAAAGTCACTAACTATTTTCATCACAAATTTTCTTATGCACCACAGTAGTTCATAATATGTGAGGAGTCTGCTTTGTAGGTTAATGATAAGGATGGTGATGTTACTGATGTGGACACGTTGCAATTCTTATTATTATTGGTGCTATTATCGCTCTTCTTCTTCTTCTTCTTCTTCTGCCTCTTCTTTTTTTTATCATTTCCTTCTTCTTCTTCTTCTTTTTCTTCTACTCCTTCTTGCTGCTGTTGCTGCTGCTGCTTCTCTCGCATCCTTTTTCTTTCCTTTCTTTCTTTATTTTCTTGTGTTTTTTCACTTCATCCGTGTGCTTTCGTTGTCGTCGCCATTGCTCCGTCAGCACTCAACGTCATCTCTACTGCTTGCTCCATTATTACCGTTGCCGCAATTTTCCTTGCTATCTCTTCCTTACCGTTACCTGTCGTACTCTTGCTTCTTACTTACCATCTGCCGTAAGTTCATATTATCGCAATGTACTTTTGAGCGAGCTCATCAGTGAAGCTACGATAAGACAGACTTGAAGACCCAGCCAGGATATGAAAGGAGAGAAGAGGCATGGCAGGCACTTCACACATTTGAATTCATTCAGCCTTACGTTTCAGAATGGTCTTGCGTAAAATAGTTATCCTTTTTCATACTAGTCTTAAGTCTTCGGGCACAATAATCATTCGTTGCTGGCGTTTACGGTCATTTTCCACAAAGGTCAAAAATTTGGCCAAATGCAAATATCATTATGACTTTACTTTTATCTTCCGTCAGAGACTTGAGAACTTTAGCATAGAAACTTTACAGACCCGCTAGTTGACTGTACCTCCGAACGTTACAGTTATGATTTTTTGGTTTTTTTTAAATGTCATATATTTGAAATATGAAAGCAAATCCATTAGAGTTGAGGCAATGACCACGACCCTTTGTTGGCTGGGCTTGCCCTCCGACAACTATGATCGGACAGTGCAGCTTTAAGAAAAGGTTGTAGGAGCCAAATTCTAAACGCCTCTTTGAGCCATTTAATAAAATTTTCTCCTCGAACCACAGGAACGTTCCGAGAAGGCCAAGGCTAGTCTGACGATCTGGTGTCACCACTGTGCTCAGATTAGCCTATACTGTTAAGTGGTCCTTCATTTAGATTTTTCACAATTTTAATTTAGATGAAAAAGGGTTTAAAAATTTGACCTTCGTTTGCAGGTCACAGGCCCGCACAAATGACATCCGCTGAAGCCATTGGAAAACGCTGCCTGCAACAATTATTTTTTTTAACAAATTCAAGACTGAATTTCACCACTTCAGCTGTGTGGTTTCATGTTATACGACAATTTCTACACAATTTTTTTATTGTGCTACTAACGACTCTGATAGTCCAATTTTTTTGACCAATTTGGCTCCTGCGGCCCAAAAAAAATAACTGTGAAGTCTAGCACACTGCCTGCTGCTGCCTGACGTGGGAACACGGCTGATCAGTACAAGATTTTGCGGTTTCTAAAACTTCAAAACCAGGTGCATTTTGGTAATATTTGGAAGTCTTATCCAGATGGCTCGGGAAAAATGCCTCTAGCAATTTGAATGCTTGGCAGATAGTGGGGCGTCTGAATCAAAACTGCCCCCCCCCCCCCCNCATACAAGGTGCCTAAAAATTGATATTCATTGAATTTATAGAGCCCCTTTATCCTTTTTCATACTAGTCTTAAGTCTTTGTGACGAGAAGGGCATAATAATCAGTCGATGCTGGCGTTTACGTTGATTTTCCACAATGTCAAAAATTTGGCCAAAAGCAAATATTATTATGGTTTTATTTTTTTCTTCCATCGGAAAGTTTAACAGCCATCTGACGATATTGTCGGCTTTCCTGATAGAGTTCAAAAACTTAAGGGTCATGAATATGTTGTGGAACAATTTGTCTTTCTTTGGTAACAGAAAAATGTGTATCTTTTATATGCTTCCCTTAGTTTGTGTGTGTGTGTGTGTGTGTGTGTGTGTGTGTGTGTGTGTGTGTGTGTGTGTGTGCCTGTCTGTCTGTGTGTGCCTGTCTGTCTGTCTGTCTGTCTGTCTGTCTGTCTGTCTGTCTGTCTGTCTGTCTGTCTGTCTGTCTGTCTGTCTGTGTACGTATACGTCAAAGCAAACGGAATGTGATCGGACTGTGAGATTTTCTGTTTAACAATAAAGTTCAACAAAAGGTAGTCTACCCGTTATGTACACCGGCTCTGCGCATTCAGGTCGTACCTTGTGAGGATGTATTATGCAGAGCCCCAGGCACGACAGGCATATTACTGCGAATGGCACGTGAAAAGTGATAACTATCTGTTAGGATTCCCAGTTGCATGGCCGGGCCAGGATTCGTTAAAATGGCGTCGGTTTCAGCAACAAACTGTCATTGCGCCAAGCAGGGTGCGTGTTCTGTACACACAACAGCTTGAAGAATTATATTTCAGTTCATCTCATGAATAAAGATGAACATGATAAGCGGCACTCGGTGCTTTCATGATAAGTGTGTTATAGAGTATTTCATGTGTTTTCAGTATGATTGAGAGTATGGAGAACAGTAGGCAGGGCCGGGGGACTGTTTTAGAAATTAGCAGTAATGGCGCAGTCGAGAGACTCTAGATTAGTACTTAGCAACTGACTACCAAATTCACTTGAAGCAAGGATAATGGTCTTTATTACAGTATGGCATTTATCGTCTCTCATTCTTTGCAAAAAGATTGCTGGGGAACTGTTTCAGCAATTAGCAGTAATGGTGCAGTCTATATTGGTGCTTTGTTTTGGAATTTACTACTTACTACTTTGTTCTGTAATTGACTACTTAATACTTTGTTCTGTAATTGACTACTTAATATTTTGTATATTATAAACTCACTTAAAGCGAGGACATTGTTCTTTATTATATTACTGTTGTTATCGTTTCTCATTCTTTACAGAAAGGGCTCATAACAATAAATTATGTCCCATTCCAAGTGTAAAACGTCCGTAAGCAGTAACACTGACATGCAAGTGGACACTATATTCAGTAGAACCTTGATATAACGTTAATAGCTCGTTGCATGTACGATTTATACCTTTAGGTCTATCGCCAATTTGCTTTTATACGCTATATCAAGGTCGAGTTCTTGAGGAAAATGCTTAGCAGGACCTTTTGAGTTTATACGTTACAGTGAGGTTATACGTTATAGATTTATACGTTGTATTAAGAGTTATTTTACAAAGGTAAAGAAGAGAAAATTCGATGCATTAGGAATGTATAAGTGATAACCAGGTATAAACGTAGTAACTGGGTTATTAAAGTCGAGGTCCTAGTGTAAAATGATTGCCATTTGCTGGGTATAGGACGAAAATTTATATACTGGCCTTTACTTACTAACAGCATGTTTTCTCAGCCGTCTGTCATAATGGGTGAACGTACCTGCAATCACTGAACGTACTCTATACTTGTCGGCGAACGCCTGGCTTGATTTTTCCCAGCTGGTTTAGGACCTTTCACAAGGCTTCGTGGAATCGAAATCGTAGCGCTGTTTGAATTGCTTATGAAAATCATCTTACCTGTACTTGGCAATGTTTATGGAGAAATATTTTCGCCCATGTCAACGTAAGTCTATAATGTCGAATTTCGGAAATTAGTTCATAATATGCAAATATTTACTTTTTTGTAGGTGTTCGGAATTTTAGATCAGCTCCGAGACGTGGCTTTTTTATGCCAATGAAAACATTGCTTGCGACTCCGTCTTTTCTCCAAACTTCGTCTACG
This sequence comes from Ellobium chinense, assembly GCA_033807755.1. Taxonomy (NCBI): domain Eukaryota; kingdom Metazoa; phylum Mollusca; class Gastropoda; order Ellobiida; family Ellobiidae; genus Ellobium; species Ellobium chinense. The sequence goes on from JAWQUT010000094.1 coordinate 966,991, forward strand.
TACGATGGGACGTTATACCATCATATGGACGAATGTATAGAGTATGGTACGTCATAATATTCTGTCAGCGACGTAAAATGGTACTAAATTTCTTTTCTTGCGGCACCCATGTTATCTCAAGGTTATTTCCAGACAGCTGTTGCCATTTTTGCCCTCCCTCAGAAAATAGATGCCAGCCTGCCTGGATAACGTCAGTCGACACAAAATCCTCAATTTTCCCAAGCGAGCTACAAAAATAAGAGTCAGTTTAAAACACAAAAGTCAGCTTAAATGACGTAATGGGCTATCAGGGCTTATTCCTGAATTCCTCTTAAGCGGGGGAATTTTCTCTTAAGTAAAATCTGCTGCTGAAAGTGTGCTTCCCTCGGCTCAGGATTTTGTGTCCTTTTAAATAATCATGACTGCCCGAGGTAAGCTCAGCGCTGGTTTTTTGTTTCTTTTTCTTGGTATTTCTAAACCCCTTTCATTTCTCGTTAACGAGAGCAGGTCGGGTTTCTGCCAGGTTCTGGAACAACGTCATGGGTGAAATAACTGACGATGACGTCAAAGAGAAATCAAAGAACTTGCACGGAGATGCGCGATCCAGGATGGTATTTCAATCAATCTTTTGTAAAACCAAAGTGGTTTTTCTATCTCATGCGAACCCAGGGTGGCTCTTTGTTTCGTATGTAGTAAAACCACGGTGGTTTTTCTTTCTAGTGTGCCTAAAACTCTTCACTCACGTGCACGAACTACCTTTTACCCCAGGCTTTTCCTATATTAAATATGGATCATATGCCTCCAGTTTCTGATTACTTGTGTCTCGCCATGATGGCCGTATGTGGTCGCTGTGTTTTAGAGGAGTATCGCATTCTCCCACAAGGTAACTTTCACATGCTTTTCCTCATGTCTTTGGTGACGCTATTCTAGTCTAGTTCATTTATTATTATGATGGCGTTTTTAATGAAACTCGTTAATATACCAGTTTAGGAATACTGCGTATTATTTTAGTTTAGTTTTTAAAAGCGGCAATGCATGGTTAATTATGTTCCGTGCATGCACGTCATACTGTTGCTATTACTGGCAAAAGACAATCCTTGCAATGCGTTCAGGTTGTTAAGCCGAACTTTAAACATTTTCCTCATTAAGAGTTAGTTGTTAAAGGCATTTTGCCTTCCGTCCACTACGTTGCACATTACCACCCCTATTGACATACGAGTAAAAGGTCGCAAACCGCACTCCTATAAATCACAAACCGTACCCCTACAAATCAGCATGGACGAATTTTATTCCATGCATGTTACTAGATCAGTTCCAATGTTCATCCTTTTTGCTTGAGTTATATAAACAGTGCTTCTCACCATTTTGTATACAGCATAGACTACCACTGTTTCGAAGGAGATTCTGAAGGGGCCTGTATTGTACTTGAGCCGTAACACCATTCTCGTTTTTGGCACAGAGCGAGTACTCCAAAGTTACTGAACGCTCCCATTTGATTATTTGTGAAGCACTTTAGTGTAAACAGGCAGAGCTCTAATTAAAGGCGCTTGTAAGGTCCTTCCGTGGCCATTAACCGGTACTGCGTACGTTTTCCTCTTCTAGTGTAAACATGAAGAAGAGAGTCTTAAAACGGTGTTGACCTATATTCTGCAGTGAAATGCAGTCACAGCTCGCAGTCCAATAGGGTTGTATGGTACTATCACATCTGCTTAATCGCAATACGTTTAATCGCCGCAATTTTACACAACGTAACACTAAAAATGTTTTCAATAGTCAGCGGATAACCGCAACTCCCATTAACCACAACTTTTCCATTCTTTGGAGGAGTTACGTGCAAGTGAAGCTGACTTTGTTGCGCTCGTCGCTACCTTCGGAAATTGACAGATTTTGGAGCACTTTCGATTTTCCTAGGCTGCAGTGTTACTATCGCTGACATAAGCTGGATGCGCATATGCGGTTTTTTCTTTTTTTCTTTCTATTTTGGTTTGTTTGTTTGTTGATGTTGCCGCTGATTTTCGTGATGCGTGTCGAGGGAATGAGCTGGTGGTGACAAAAATACAAGCTGTGATCACGGGCAATAAATTTCGGCTGATCGCAATCGTGCATACAAACAGCCTCCCCAAATAGCAGCCGAATCACGAAGTGTAACACCACACATCAAGAGCTCCGCGCCGTTTCCCACCATGTTTTGCATCAGTTTCACCTTTGAATCGAACCCAAACAGCTGCAGCCAGTTATTACGCAAGCTGGAAAGTAAAGCTGAGCCGAGTTTTGGAATTTGTGGATAATTTTCGTTTCCCCCCCTCAGGTCGGTGCGCCGTTGGGATGTCAGACAGATAATGTCTTGGAAACGGTCTTAAATGAGAGACGTGAAACATGGAAACAATCTAAAATGAGAGAAATATGGCCGTCTACCAGACAGTCTTAATGCCAAAAAACATGCGTGTTTTGCCAACTATGAAGAAGAACATGCTATGACGGACATGTTATCTTCTGAGGTTTTGTTACATCGTTGATCACTGTAACTGTCTTGCAGCCTGTCAAAATGAGGCTTATGTCGCTCAGATGAGGACCTGAGATGATAGGGCTCTACTAAAGATGATCAAGGCGATCTAATATTGAAATTCTGTTTGTTGCGGAAATTTCTAGTAAAAATCATTTCTCTTTTTAACTGAGAATAACTTGGAGATGTTTTGTGGGTCCTCTTCAATAAACCATTTATATAAAATTGTTCTTCAATCGCAATTTTGACAATATTTAAGGAAAGGCTGACAGAGGATACCCTGCTGATTGCAACTTCAATATTATATTAGACATGTCATGGCCTTAACATGTGTATTAAATTTGTCAGTGATGGCCTCTGTGTCATGTTGTTGATCAGGTGTCAACAGCTTTACCACGGAAACGTCTCATCAGCATAGGACATAACAATAAGACTACGAATGTATAAATCTCAGTACATAATATAAAGACTTTCTATACAAAATTTACACTCCCTCACTCACACCTACCCTCAAAAATTCCATGTCTCAAAGAAAAAAAAAAGTACATATCCAGGACGAATTGGTTGGTTGAAATATATGAAAATAATGCGGCTTTTACACACAAAGAGGGCGCTGTTTCCTTTATTATGAGGGAAGCATTGCCGATGCTTAAAACCTAATGCTAGAGGGAAGCTGCAGATTCTTATGGTCTGATACTTCCATTTTTTCCCTCTAATGAATCGATTCAAATCGAGTTGTTTCTCGATAAAGTGCAAGTCGAGTCGAGTCATTTTAGTAAGTCGATTTGGAATCTATTCGTGTCATTTGAATCGAGCTACCCGGCTTTATTAGCAATCATGCCATTTAGCCGTCATTCAGAGCAGTTCACTCATTCTTATTAGCTATCCTGCCTCCCTCATGACTGCAGTTTTTATCATTTATTTTGATTAGGCATCTAGGAGGCTAGTTGGCCTACGGTTAAATCCTTCAAATTCTTCTCGCTGTACATTTTTTGATTTCCTTTCTCATGTTCCTACTTTTTCCATTTATTATTTTTGTTTGTCTCTTTATTTATCTGTGTTTTCGTCGTTTGCTTATTTCTATCTGTCCCGTTTGTTATGTGGAATATCATAAGGATATTGTCTAGAGGGAGATCATGAAAAAGCAGTCTCAATTTAATATTGATCTCGGTGTTTACTTACATTCCTCGTGTTTCAAAAATGTTCTATTAAGGCTTTTAGGATTGAATCTCTCTTTTGCCATTTAGTTTTTAAGGTTTTGCAATTTCATTGTGTAATGTTCTTTGTAAGCTATATAAAGCGAACCTACATTTCAACAAAATTGTGATAAATTATTATACGGTTTGTTTGTTTGTTTGTTTGTTTGTTTGTTTGTTTGTTTGTTTGTTTGTTTGTTTGTTATGTCACATCTACAGTTATGATTCAGCAGCTTTTCTGCTAGGTGCAGTTGGTGCATAGTTAACACGTTCCCAGTGAATCTTCACTTGTACTGTGTGGGAGATGTCGATCAAATAATTACGAACCCAAGGTTCGACATCCTTTGTGAGTCCATGTCAGGAACGACAACCATGAATGAAAACAAATGTTGGCGACTTGATGATCGATAACATAACACTTGAACACCATTATCTCAAAGTAATGAAAAGAAGAGTGTGTTTTCTGTGTCTCGCATGATGTTTCGTTGGTATGGCATGATCCCAAAACCCCTAGTTTCAATTTGCAATTTTATTTATGAATTTAAACACTGATTAGTCTAGATCTTATTCTAAATTCTAATGTATGGATTGGTCCCCTGGCATAGAATTTCGATGTCGTGTGGGTCTTCTCTATATACGAGGTTGGATGAAAAGGTTCGTAGCCTCATCTAGAAACCATGTAAATTTTGGCAAAGAGAATACATGCTAGTCTTTTGTAGTGTCCCTCGTGACTTAAAACCAGATCTTATAATGATCCTTTTTTTTCCTTCTTTCGGAATGACAGGATTCTAAATTAGGCTGCATTAAGCATTTCAGAAAATGAAATATCTTCAGTCTGCAGCCAGAAATTCTTCCATGCCAGTGTTCTTTTGTTGTTGTTTTTTTTTTCATTTAAATAAATTTTCAGTGCGCTATCTAATTTTTATCTCTGTCAAACTCCGAACGAGCATTGACGTGGTAGGAATTCTGTCAAGACAATAAAGACACTTAACTTTATGAAATTTCCATCTTAGCGTAATTTAGGATTCTGTCGTTTACAAAGGAAAACATGCAATATATTAAAGTTTGGTTAAGTGTTATGATGAACTTTCAAGAAGATTCTGGTGTATTCATTTTGTCAAAACTCACACGTTTTCTGGTTGATGCTATGACAACCTCGTAAGAGTGTGCTGTCACTGGTCACTCTGAAAATGAGAAAAATCTCTACACTTCTCCTCTCTTTGATTATTAATGCGTCTCCTTTTCCTCCTTCTCTTTTGGTCCTTGTATCTAAAAATGCATTCTAGTAGACTCTGTCTGTCACATCTCGAGTATCCTAATACTGACATGTTTGTTTTTGTCTCCGAACAAGCATCCATAAATATCTCATAGAACAAATAATCAGTTTGAGATTATCTACTCTCCTCGTTAAACTTTACAATAGACATTATAGGCGAAGTCCATCTCTGAGACCACCGTGTGAGTAAACGAACCATTAAAATCATTTACTTGGCACCTACCGCTGGCTGAGAACCCATTATCTAGGATTCCATCTTCCGGTCTTTCCATTAGGAAGGCCTTTAACGCTTATTTAACACTGGCCTCACTATCCGTCACGCTGGCTTTTGCTTTGAGGCCTTTTTTTTTTGCAGCCAGTAGTTTATTGACTGGGCATTAGAGAAATTACTTTACTATGTACTCGATGGCTTTGAGTCGCTCTCTCTCCTTCCATTCAAGAAGAGGG
>JAWQUT010000094.1:972603-1010103 GCA_033807755.1 Ellobium chinense
GTTCCATTCAATAAGAGGGGGGAGGGGGGAGGAGCTCGATTTGTTGGGTTTTTTGCTGTTTTTTTTTTTCATTATTGGTCTAAAAGCACCATTTTTGCACCAGATGTTCTCTGTGACGGTCAAAGTACCTAACAAAACCCTGACGTCATTGTCTTCAGTTATCATTCGATGATGTACAAAATCGTGCTTTTATACTAAAGTTATCGAAATAATGACCTTTGTTACTGTCGTCCTAACGCATATGATAACATGCTATTTTCATCCAATTAGAAGTCTGTAACCTTAAGCGAGTCTGTAGATTTATTAGTCCTGATCCGCTAGTTTTCCGAACACCCAGCTAATGATGTTTGCGACATTGTAGTCTTTGATTTTGTCTGTGGCTGCGTTAATATTCATAAAAGGGGGAGTAATAGTTCCACCAATCACCTGGCTATTTTTAGTATTTGACCCTACGGCACTGGCTTCAGGTTGAAGCTATTCCAGGTGTTGTTACTAATTATAGACCTCTCATACCCATGTGCCCTTTAATATCACATGATTTAGAACACTTCATTCCATTTTCGGCTAGGGATTTTCTTCACCTTCATTGTTCGACGTATGATGGAGACTGTGAGTAGGTGAGCCACGATCCTAGTGCTAATTAGACATAAAAGAGCGTCGACCTCCAGCTACCACTGATTTCTGTAGGGTTTTTACCAAATCTGGCTCGAAGCTGGAATAAAATATCACAGGTCGACATTAGATTAATCAATAAATTCATATGTTTTGTTTTCAAAAAGCGATCAGTGAAAAAGAATTCATGTTTACAAAGCATTGATCAAACATTTTTGTGTTTACAAAACAACTGGCCCAAAAAAATGTGTTTACAAAACATTGATCAAAAAGAATTTGTGTTCACAAAACATTCAATCAAAAAGAATGTGTGTATGCAAAACAGTTCTTCTTTTTTTTCTTCTTTTGAGTTTGTGCATAGTTGCGTAAAGACATAATCCCCGAATAAATCTTTACTCCATTACGTTAAAAAAAAAAACCCGAATATATCATAAAGAAACTTGCTTTTAAGAAGGATTAGATCTAGATCAAAAATGGAGAGTAGTGCTTTGCAAATGGACAGTAATAAAGTGTTCTTACTGAACTCAGATGATTAGCTAGATTGAATGAAATACATTTGACGAAACCTGTATACTCAATACACTCTGTGGGCTTTCAAATGATGTCTGTTGCAAGAAACTACAATGGGATCTTATGAGCTCAAACTCCATGAAAATTCACGAGATCGTCAAAATAGGGCTCGAGACGAGGACGTTACAAGGAGTATTCAGGTTTTTTTAAATACATGATGCTTGATTGATGAGGTTCCAATGTAATGTGAAATTAATTGTTTTAGACTGTGAAATTCTGATTACCGTCAAGTCTCCTACATTCAAGCTATCCCTTTACCAAATCTTCACTTGCCTCATACATACTCCTCCCCGCATCCCCCCACCGCCTTTTCCACCCATACATATACACACTACCGGAGCAGCGATTTACGTTTCGCCGTTTCTGCCTGAGAGAGGGAATTAAACCGACACGTACTAAACTTTTAATTAATTTTGATTAATTTTGTAACTGCCTCAAACGTTTTCATCTGCGATTGTTCGGTCTTTGAACTGGGCTAGTTTTGCCATGCGATTTTTGCACAAACTTCTTGCCTGTATATACACTCTTTAGTGGCAAACTGTGAAGGGGAAAAAACGAGAAACAAACACAGAAATGCTTGTGTCGTTTGTTTGTTTGTTTATTGTTTATTTAAGAGAGACACGCACACAGAGACAGAGAGAGAGAAACAGAGAGCGAAAGAGAGAGAGAGAGAGAGAGAGAGAGAAATAATGAGAACCTGAGAAAACCGAGGTGGGGGGGAGTGGGGAATGGTGAAAATAAAGAGAAGCCCATATTAGTCTTGTAACGATAAAGTCATTTTTTTTTTTTTTGAAAGTTTGCGCATTAACGCTGGGATCTCTTACCATCTTCCAACGAGACTAAGGGTGCATACAGCATTGATGCAGTAACGATGGTAACAAACATGCCATCGGAAATGGGCGACCTCTGTATTGCACTGAAACTACAGTTAAAGAATTTTAGTACCCAGAACCCAGTTTGAAATAAAGTGACATAGTGATGGACAAGAATGTGAGGATTCATGACGGGCCGAGTGACCTCAAAGGCGAAGTATTTAAATGTCATGCTCCCAACCTGTGAAGCTCCGATTAAAGGGTGATGGCCTATAGATGACACTGACTACAGATTTGTCACGACCTTCCACGAGTGGCATTTGCAAACATTCGTTAACTCTAGAATCGGACGTTGGAACATTGGAACAGCCAACTCCGACCCGATGATAATTGAAATAGCTCATTACACTTGACTTTTAACACTATGGCTTTCTGTTTTGACTTTCACTATGGCTTTCTGTCAACACTCAAGGTCAAAGAGGTCCCATTAGACAAGGAAGTTTTAGCACAGCTGTCCCAGAACAAAGGGAAGACATTTTTTTTGCTTAGCCTTACAATTTGATTAACTTATACAGCAGTTTTTTGAATAAAAAATGTTATTGCAACTCGGCATAGAAAATACTTTCGACTCCGCTTCAGTGCAAACCTAATAAGCGCAAATTTCGGTTAACCGCAACATTTTTCATGCAATAAACTGTTCTATTTCTACATCGAAGTCACTGGATAGCTGCAATTCCTTGTAATCGCAGCGACGTTGACTGTACTGTAATTCTCTTACATATCACACTACCCCTAACTATCAGGGTTTGGCCCTTACCCCTAAACACCAGCACAGGTCTTTGGGAGAGTCCCATGGTATTGCCCTTAAATCGTGCACAAACCATAAATTTAACTTAAAGCATACGTAGGCTGCCTGATTTTTGACATCTCGTACATCCGATTGTTCAGTTTCCTTCATGCGCAATAGAATAGGAAACCCCTGCCCAATACTTGACTTCAGAGTTTAAGGCACGACTGGGAAAAAGAAATCACACACGGAGAGTTCCTGGTAATGATTATGTCTCGCGAACTATTCCAAACTTGCTTTTCCTTCCATGACCTTACCCCTAACCCTGCCCTTAACCCTAAACCAAACTGGAGGCGGGAATGACCTGATATATTGCCTATGAAATTCTGCCTGAGCTCCGGGTTGAACAAGAGTTCAGTGCCGTGGGTGAAAAAAAAAAAAACCGGAACCATCTATTCTGGACAATGTCCTTGAATCTGAGTTTGTGAAGTGTTCCATTTCATTCGTAACCTGAATCAGGACATGACTGGTCACACAGTTCACCTAACCGGGCAGCTGCTCATAACGGTATTTGTCACAATATGAGACCTAGAAACACTAACAGATTCGACATTCACCCATGGAATGCGGAGGGACCCCTTGTCCTTGTTTCGCTGACAGGAACTCTGATATAAAATGTCAAAGCAGCGCTCCGATATTTTATTGTGGTGTTTTCACCGTGATCAGACCGAAGGTTGTTCTCTTTGTTTCAAAGGGGTTTGTTGTGTTTTAGTAGTTTATTAGAAGTACAGGCTGTAAACAGGTCAACCAGTCGGGTGATGTCTTACTGCTTTTTCTTTTGCTCACATAGGTGATGGTGCTGTGACTCCAGGACCGCTTCAATGAACTCTTCATTTATTATTTGAGACCTTGCGCATTAACGATGGGCCCGGATCTCTTACCATATCAGAATTACATTGATTCTGCACGTTGAAAGCTACCATGGCTGCATTCAGTACCTATGCACTAATGTAATTCTCACGATGATAAGAGATCCCATTGTTAATGTGCAAACTCTAATTTAGTTGTTATATTAAGAGTGGCGCTATAAACCAGTGATGCTATTATGATCTGTGCTATAATTGTGCCTTAAGTATAAAGTAAAAGCATATTTTTACGACAGGCTTCTACTTTCGGTAGGGGGTACACTCATTTTGCGTTCCTTTTTTCATTATTTCGGAATGAGGTAATATCACTTGCCCGACGCAATCCAACTTCTTCACAGTGTTTAGGGCGTCCGTCTGTGGTGCTTTCCCGTGCGTTATGTGTCCCATCGCCTCTAGGGCTTTGTCTGTCTTTCTCGCTTATTAGATAATAGAGGGCTTGTGCAATTCGACGGGATCTTTGTTACCACCGTTCCTGCATCTTTGCTGAATAAACCCTTAATAATGATCACCATCCTAAGTTAATGTAGTTCTTAAGAAAGTAAGAGATCCCATCCTTAATGCGCAAGCCCTCAAATACTGTCCGTAGTCCAGGTCTATGCCCTGTAAATTCGCCTGCCAGCAATGTTCATGGGGACTTTGTCAGGTTAACAATAAGATGATAGATCTAGATGGTTGTTCCCTGTACATGGAAAAGTTAGAATATTTTGCTTCAAGTTATAACTTCTGACCATTGGTCAGATCCAAGTCTTACGATAATGACATAGCGGTCGTATCGGTGTAGAACGTCGCATGTATTTGCAGAAAAACAGGATCGTGTACTGCTCTTTTACTGGAGTAACGTGACCCACTTCCTCATAAAATCGTTCTTTACGATCGAACATAAACTCTGATAATGTCATCAGAACGGGCCATAAAGTCTGAAAAAAAAGCCACAAAAAAAAAAGAGAACATTTCACTGACCTTTTTGAAATACAAACTTGTACGTCAGCATGAAGACATTACAGCGTATGACTGACGTTACAGTATATACTTCTCGGGTCGACAACCTAGAGAAACTCGTAAGATAGTACTCCAGCTTTGAGCCAGATTTGGTAAATCATACTGGCAGAACTAGTTCAAAACAAAAAGTAAATGTCATCAACCGGATTTGAAATGTGACCTGTTGCCTGTCTGTACTAAGGAGGACAGGGTGGTTAACAGAGCGACTGGGAGGGGGAGATGAGAGGAGTTAGGTCAGAAGTTTTCCATGGACATATTGACAGCCTTGTCACTTGATTAGGCATAGACTCCATGCTGGTTAATGCAAGTGGAAAATTCTCCCTCTGTATGACGGATTAAGCTACATGTAAACATCTTTGTTCCCGATTTTTGTTCTTCCGTTTCTTGGCTTTGTTTTTTTTTTTTTTAATATTCAGAAATGGCATCGTGTCCTACTTTTAGAACTATATCTTCATTAATGTTTGTTCTTCTTTTTCTTCATCATTTCCTTCTTCTTCTTTTTCTTCTTCTTCTTCTTCTTTTTCTTCTTCTTCTTCTTCTTCTTCTTCTATTATTCGTCGTCTTCTCCTCCTCCTCCTCTTCTTCCTCCTCCTCCTCCTGCTTCTCCTCCTCTTCCTCCTCCTCCTCCTTCTTCTTCTCCTTCTTCTTCCTTTTATTCTTTCTCTTCTATTTGTCCTTCTTAACCCTGGGGTTCTCATTATTCAAACTTGGAATTGCCTGTCATCGCATTTCATTTCAAAACGTTCTTGAGAGTCTATAGATGTCACACTTACTGAATATGATTTCAGCGAAGGGGAACAGATCCACAAATCTGTAGAACCGGGGAGCTTTCCTTAAGCAGGGACTCTAGAGGAGTATTACATGTACTAAGTGGCTATTTGCAGTGACATTGCGGATAGTGCTTGGGCGCTATCCGCAGTTCCATTAGAACTCTTCTCAAGAGGCACAATATTATCCTCATTGACATGCGCAAGGAGTGCCCACATCGATGGCCTTTTTGAACGGAGAAAATAGCTGTGATCCGTGTAAAATTACTGCAATACATGTATGTTTACTCTCGATGATGAAGCACCCACCAGGGAATAGAACTGCCTTAGACCGGCGGTAATGGTATGACAAATCTACATTTTATGTGAAAATGCTCAGAGAACTTTGTACACGGAGTCTATGAGAATGCGGCAATGCGCAAAATATTACAAATTAGATCTAAAACCCACGTGATCATCCCAGCTAGTCCGTTGTTATTATGTCCTAAGAAAGTCGTACGCGCTGGAAAGGGATAAAAAAACCGTCATTGTTGAACAGTTGTGAAGATCATGTTAGTCGCTGTAACCCTGCTTACACGGTCATGTGACTATGTGTTGGTAAATCCTCTCCCCTTTTCGTAATTAGGGTGCCTAGAAGAGCGTTTTCATCCTTTAACGCTTGATGTTAGTAGTCTAAAAGTTTCTAGTGTGTTTACATTTCTTATCACGATTTTGGATAGTTAAAGCATGTGCAAAGTATCCAGACTAACTCGATTTTGGCAGGGCTAGATTTTCTACCCAATTTCAGAAGCAAGAGCCGCGTACAGTAACATACAAGATGTAGAAACTAAACCAGCGAGTATCCCTAGGCTTTGCAGCTTTGCAATAATATAATCGACTATGTTCGCTATGCTTGCTCCTCGGCTGTGAACTTAGTCAACGAATCGCTTTCTACTTTTGATAGCTCACACAATAATGAGGTGTCGGTTTAGCTCTCGTCTAACGTGCAGACGAGCTGGCCAAGACGACAGCATGGAACGTTTGGTTGGTCTTTCCCATTTTTTTCCAAGACGTATGCCTAGGGCCCGTGTATTGAGATTTCGGATACTAAATGCTTAGAACTTAGTATCGATCTCTTGTACAAGGATTTTCAATTCGTAGAGCGTATCGATCTGCCCTGTTAAAGAATATTGCTAAGTTGTTCTTCTATTAATAACCTAACATCGTATTTCCCTAGGTTAGTTGATCTTCAATATTATTCTGAATTTTGCTTCATTTTCTGGTGAGAGATTTTCCTGTGGCCTTTTTATTTTGGTCATTTTGCGAGTTTCAGCTTGTTAGAATATTTGCTTGATAGTGTCGATGCTAGTAGATTTTGAGTTATAATTTTTCATATTATAAGATATCTTGCACCTCTTGTTGTTGTTGTGGTTGTCGTTTGTAATACTGTTACTCATATTGCTTTATAATATTTGTTTTTGTCATTTTTAATCAAGGATCCAACATAAAGTATAGAACCATATCAAAACACATTCATGCTGTCCTTAGCATAGTACTTGTAATTATTGTGATCGGATCTATCAAATTTATGTAAATTTATATTTAACACCTCTCTTTTTGGTAAGACAAAAAAAAAACAACCCCAAAATGTCAAACGGTTTTTCTTAACATCAGACACACCTGTACAAAAAGTCAGATGATTTGAAAACTTCAGCCTTATTAAAACCAGTCTGCAAACTGTTTACTGTCTTGGCATTTACTTGACAGTAAGGCTGGGGCGTCATAACTTTTTTTTTTAACAGGTCAGTTAGTTGTGAAAAAAACTGTAAATTCTGATACACGAGATAGTTTTCTTTTGGCCAAAAATAAAATATCTACGGTGAATTTTGAGCGAAATCTGTGGAACTCACATTTCAGGTACTCAAAACTTTTTTTAATATATATATATATATTATTGATGACTATTACTAAGTTGTTGTTTTAATATTGTGACACTCTTTTTGAGAGTCAATCATCGGTGATACTGCATGCCACATGATGGCTGTGTGTGTGTGTGTGTGTGTGTGTGTGTGTGTGTGTGTGTGTGTGTGTGTGTGTGTGTGTGTGTGTNTGTGTGTGTGTGTGTGTGTGTGTGTGTGTGTGTGCTTGCGTTTTCCTATCCTGTTTTACATTATTCGACCACTTTGATTCAATAGGCCTATCTATGACCGCGGATTAAGAGACTTTTGGACGTTAGGGCAATTGCTGGCCTCTTTAAATCACTACGCTTATCATACAGCGGAAGGTATATAATATTCCACGACCTTTCTGGATTTCTTTCATCGCCTCCACTGTTTCTTCACACGAACAAAATCGATATTTTGGCTTTGAAACCCATTAGAAACTGCCGGGTTTTAGCCATGCCGCTTTCAGGGACCTGGAAGCAAAGATTTGGAGCAGACTGATGACTTAGAATTACTACCCATGACATTTGATATGGAGACAAATTTTGAGTCTTTTTGGCTTCAGATTTAGTCAGTTAAAAAAATAAGATTTTTTTTTAAAAATGAGTGTCTCCTGAGGTATTGATTTTCGCCACCCTGTCAAAGTAAATGGATTTTCCGCATTGTGGGGACTTTGAATAAATGAAATTTCGGTGCATCCAATCGATAAAACCACTCGAACCTCCCTCCCCCCACCCCCGCCTACACTCACACACAGTCCCCACACATACCCATACATTTTTGTTTTGACGGATTGAGAACCATTTATTATAGTTTCTTGCATCTGTTTTGATTTTTGGCGACCTTTAATTCTATTCTAATAATTAGTAGAAATATAAAATATGTCCACTAGTTAACGCTTTCCTCCTGTTTTCAATGAAAAGAAACTTGGTCCAGTAAACAGAGATTTCGATGAGATGCTCAAGTAAGAACAACAAAAAAAAAAGCCAACAGATTGTTCTTAATTAGACGACTCTGTCCGAGAAAGTTCCCTTTTGAATTAATCAAAATGTAAATAGTAGTGTCACTGCGTCACCAAATCTCGCTTTCAAAAGTACGAAATGTATTAGCCAATAAAAGCAATTTGATATAACTGACCATGTCAACCAGTCATATTCCCTCTACAGTGGAAAAGTAGAAAGGGCAGGTACTGATTACTGGAGTTAAGGCTTGCAATGTCCGAATTACAATGGAAAAGTAGAAGAGCAGGTACTGATTACTGGAGTTAAGGCTCGCAATGTCCGAATTACAATGGAAAAGTAGAAAGGGCAGGTACTGATTACTGGAGTTAAGGCTTGCAATGCCCGAATTACAATGGAAAAGTAGACAGAGCAGATACTGATTACTGGAGTTAAGGCTTGCAATGCCCGAATTACAATGGAAAAGTAGAAAGAGCAGATACTGATTACTGGAGTTAAGGCTCGCAATGCCCCAATGACCGTCCATGCATATTAACTGAGAGCGGCCTATAGGTGTGGTGGCTGTATTGAAAGAGGTGTTTTCCTTCCAAAATATATACGGGTTGTTGTTTTGTTGTTGTTGTTGTTGTTCATTCATTTGAAGGCCTAGAGCCTTTTGTATAAGAAAATAATAGCGAAAGTAAAAAATATAAAAAAAAAGAACACGAAGAAAAATAGTGTTTCCTGTCTAAATTGGATCCCTTCTTCAGTCCTCTGGAAGGCATCTTCTTTACATAAAGCTATTACTCTTGCTGATCAGCCTAGATTTTTGCAGATTCTTGGATGTCACGGCAAAACTTGCCAAAGTATTTGACGCCAGTAATCATATTCATTATGTCATTATATCACTGCTTCGAGGAACAAAAAGCCGAATACAGAGGAGGAAGGGGCAGGGGAGAAAGAGAGTGTGTGTTTTCTAGTTAGAACGAAACCGTTCTATTGCCGACGACTGTTGGAGCTTGTAATATGGTTGTGCTGTGACGTCTTCGTTCTACCGGAGAGAAAGAGAGAGAGAGAGAGAGAGAGAGAGAGAGAGAGAGAGAGAGAGAGCAATGTTCCATTACTAGCAACGGCTGACCATTCACGATAATAATAATTTTTATAATAGTGGTGAATCGATTCTCGTCCTGATAACCGCAATCCGCAGCTTTCCCTCATGTTGTTTCTCACACAAAAAAATAGTATCGATTCCATACTGCTACCCTCTCTCTCCATTCATTTTATGGTATTCTCTTCAAGGTTCTGAAATCTTATGCACACAGAAAGAGAGAAAAGTTTTGCGACAGAAGTGTGATTAGACGAAGGGAAATAGGGTGAAGTCTAATGTAGCAAGATGGCCACAGAGGGATATGAGTTCTCAAAAGCTATTCACGCCGTACCGAGTTCATCAGTAACAGCATGGGAAATGGCTTTAGAATCAGCCTTTCGTTCAGGGCTGTGACAAACGGAATTCGCATATTAACCATGTGATCTCTTATCATCGTAAGAATTACCTTAAATCTGCTTGTTGAACGTCACTAAGGGGTGCATTCAGAGCGATGCTCTAATGTAATTCTTACGATGGTAAGACATCCTATTGTTAATGAGCAAGCTCTCGAAAGATCCCCGCAAGCGCCTCCAGTCCAGAGCACTTGGCGTTGTGTTGTTGTTGTTGTTGTCGTCTTTGTCATTGTTGTTGTTGTTCTTCTTCTTCTTCTTCTTCTTCATTTTGTAGGGGAGATGTGAAAAGATAAGAAGAGGGAACAATACGTCCAGTGAATGTAAAAAAAATGGGTTACCGAAGTCGATGCAGGCAAAACTATATTGTCTGAGGGAAGGTCTCATAATATAAAACTTTTGCGTTGAAGGAAGAGAGGAGGTGAGACACAGAGTAGTGGTTTTGGCATTCCCTCAGCGTCATCAACAGTTTCGAAATTAATTCTTTACTTTCCAATCAATTTATTTCTTCTGTTATGTCCTCAGGGCCTCGTTACAATCATGAAGGCTCCCGCTAACGTCCGTAATCACTTCACTTGCTTTTCTACCAACCGGGAGAATGAAATACCCTCAAAAACACTTATTAAATCCAATTTGTATGTTTCGAGCGATCTAAAAGTGAAAGAGAAAAAAAAAACAGTTTCATCTATGACTGTGATTTATTTGGTGTGGTGATTCCTGATGGCTTGTGCCAACGCCCGGTTCGCAGATAGCCCCACGAGATGGATGGGCAGGAAGATATGGAAACCAATACCATTAAGATCCATATGATGTCAGTTCTGCAAGGTACTGTGGATGCTTATGTATTGAAGGCAAACAATAGAGTTCACTAGTTTGATAAACGTATTCTCATCTTGTCACTTCCGCACCATTAAGTTTCTACTGAGCTTCGAACAGTACAGTGAAATTAAAAGCGTTCGTCTTCATGTAAGACTTAGGCTCTAAGTTCTTCAGCCGTCTTTGTAGAGGGTCATAAAAGTAATACGGTTATTTATCAATATTACTATTGTTATCCTGGTTGGTTTGCTTGCTACTGCTGCTGCTGCTGCTACTACTACTAACTACTACTACTACTACTACTACCACTACTACTACTACTACTACCACCACCACCACCACTACTTCTACTATTACTACAAAAAAATGCCTTTTCGAGACTTTCCAGCATTCAGAGCTAGAAGCAAAAAGTATATTAATGTCTCCAAGACGAAACCATGCCTCAGTAACAATAAGCCAGCCTTGACCTGATTTTCAAATATTTCGTGATCGGGGCTGGTCCGGAGATTGGTTATAGCCCCATAATATGGTTATGCTTGTGCCGTGCATTTATTATGCTTAAGATAAATACCCCACCACGCAATGTCGGCCCTTATTATACATGCGTCCAACTGTCTCACATTTTCAGATAGATCTGGACTCCGTGGCTTGAAGGCGTACATTGTAAATCACGCGTTTGTGGGGCAGGGTCACGCGTTCTGAGATGGCGGCGTTGAGAGGAAAACGTGGTTTCGGGAGTGACATCGCGATTAGAGTAGACCTTCTTACATTGAATTATCGCGGGTGTCAAAGCAGCCAACCGCATAACTAGGCAAAATATATAGCAGCCATTTTTCATTGTCGGCTTTGTTCATTTTTTTTATCAATTTATTGCGTAGCTTCACCGTTGAAGTGTTCTTGGGACCAGAGGCGTTCAGACTTTGGTCAATAGACTTGCAATAAACGGATAAATCCGGAACGCTTTGCTTCTAAAGTTATAGCTGGTATGTGAATTTATTATTATCTTGTGCTTAATCGTAAGTCGTAGCTGCTTAGAATAAAAGAAGGGCTTTGTGTAATGTGCATAGAGTAGTGTCACTGATACAGGGTGGTTGAAGGCCAAGATCCGGGAACTCAGAAGTCTAGAATCATAAAGATCCTCTTGATCAAGATCCAGAGAGATGTATACAGGCGCGCAAACAGATCAGCTAGGTGAATGACCGACCGACAGAGAGATAGACTGTCCGATTAAATGACCGATTGACTGACTAGTTGACTTACTGACTGACTGATTGGCTGATTAGCTGGCTGGCTGGCTGGCTGCCTGGCCGGCTGGCTGGCTGGTTGACTGGCTGGCTGGTTAGCTGAAATTGACTGACTGACTGACTGACTGACTGACTGACTGACTGACTGACTGACTGACTAATACATGGTCGACAGCATATTTTGAAATCAGTGCTCTATGCCTCATGGTTATGAAAACGGGGAAACAGCCTGCAACGAAGGACGCCAACCCAAGGAGTTGGAGGGAGCGGGATAGAGATATCTGGTAAATACAGATCTTGATAACCTACTCAGAAACAGGAAGAAGAACTTAAATAAAATAAAGTAAAATCAGGCAGCTCCAGTGGTGCTAGAGAACGACTGAAACAGGGCTGGAATAAAAGAGAGGGTTTACGAAGACATGTGGGTTCCTCTCTTGAGCTTGCTTTATTGCAGGTTTATTTTGGAAGCTTTAAAGTGCTTTCATCGCCCCCAGAGAAAACGCTAAGGAGATTGATGCCCTCAGTCGGCGAAGAATTTCGAGCCAGATTTGAGTGTGTCGGGGCACCGTCATCCTCGACTTCTCTGAGGAGCTGTCTGGACTATACATTTTCAGTAAAGATAGTCCTTTTGTGCTCAGAGAAGTCTCTCCGTCTGATCATATTGTGGCTGGGATTTCTTGTTTTGCTTCTCACTACTCTACTGAATAGATCCCGGCAAGGATCTCCGATTCGTTGTATTTCTTTGCCCCGTGCATGAATACAACTATGTGGTTCTGCGGTGGATTTAGCGCTTTTCTAGACCAGATCGGTCCCTTTGTGCTTACTATATTAATTATTATGGCCTTCTATGACAATTCATCTCATATTTTCGTTTGGAATTGATATGTCAGAAAGTAATTTTCATTGTGGATTTGTTTTGTTTTGTTGGTGGGCTACATCGAGATTTTTGTCTGATTCTTGGTTTTAGGGGGAAAAAAATCACTTAATGAATATATTACGGTCTGCTCCTAACACTGACTTTCTTCCTTGGGATTTGCTTTCTATTTCCGATGGTTTGTGGTTTTCAGTTTATGCATTATTTTTTCATTGTTTGTTACATGGAAAGCAAATTCTAATGACCATCTAATAGTGATCTTTCAACACTTTGAGTAGTCGTGAATACTTTTTGTTGTAGTTGTTTGTGCAGAAATCATCTGATGATACTTGAATTTGAAATCGATATATCATGGCTTAAGACATGTTGTGATTGCAGTAGGCACGTGCTGTGTTTGGATGAGCGGTATGTCGCAGCCTGTGAAGCTTACCCCTAGTCGCTGGAGGTGTATGTGTGTGGGAAAGGTGGGGGGGGGAGGATNGGGAGGATTGGGGGAGGGGAAGCGCCCGTGAGAAATAAGATCAGCAAAATACAGATGACGTGATAAACAATTTGTACATAATCAGTTCTGCGATAACAGTGGGGAAAAAATGGTTTTGCGCAGGGTAAAGCAGAGCAGAGCAGAGTAAAGAATAAACTGTAGAGCAGATTAGCCAGTCCTGGTAACATAAGAAGATGATATATAAGGACAAGAGAAAAATCTCTCTAACCAAAAATCTCATTAAACAAGACGACCATAATAATGTAAGGACAAGTGACATCTTTGCACAATAGCACAGAACAAACAAAACAAAAAAGAATTAGAATGAACAGAGGGAATTTTGCTGAGTAATGCGGAAGACAAGAGGGTCACATATAGGCCAAAGAGAAACTTTGCAGAATAGCGCAAAACGATTATCTCTTCGTCTACACTAGTTGACTTTGAGATCCGTTCTTCCTTTCCTCTCTCAACATTTCGTCCTACGCCGTTGCCTAAAAGTGATAAATCGTGAGAAATGGGTTCGGGGTATACTAAGTTAGTGCCTGTCTTTAGGTGCGTGATAGGATACAGATTAAAGCATCGGGTTCCAGACGGTAGTGAAAGTTTGACGGCTTCGCTATGCCATTATTTTTTGGTGCCATTAAGATTAGCCGCGATATGAAGCCATACTTTTAGGCGTTACTAGGCACCTCCCTCTTAAATATTGATATCATTGTGGCGTCTTATAGCTCTAGAGTGGTGAGTTATGTAAAGTGCACCGAAGTGAGTGAGTGAGTGAGTGAGTGAGTGAGTAATGAGTGTGCGTGCATGCATGACAGTGAGAGGAAGCCAGGGAGCCAGCCAGCGAGCCTGTGAGTGAATGACTGCGTGCGTATATTTGTGTGTATACGTTGGGAGATACGGACCTCTGACGTCATGACACCCAGTGCGCACACTTCAGTCGAACTCACTGCACCACCCACTCATCTATTACGTAATCAGTCCTCTGTGAAATCAAACGTAACAAAATGAGAGAGCTGTGCAATTATCTAGGTGTACACAGACATTACGTAGACTAGGCCATTTTTACACAACGGTCTTACAGAAATTAATATAACGTCGAACAGATTAGATAGACACGAGAAATCATATATNTCTGTCTGTCTGTCTGTGTGTGTGTGTGTGTGTGTGTGTGTGTGTGTGTGTGTGTGTGTAAACACAGCCATTTCTACCTTTCTCTGCATTTTGTAAGCCATAGATGCTATTTCCAGCTGCATAATATACTCACCATTTTGAACTGACCTTTCCGGAAAAGCTTACAAAAAAACAAAAAAAAATCCACGTCGCTGAACCAGACTAGTCGAAGCCTCCACTTTTTCTTTACTTCGCAGCTCTGTTTCCCAATCTCAAAGCTTGTTTACCAGTAACTAAAAGCATAACTTAAGTCATTGACGCTTTCGAGTCTCATCCAGAGACCATGAGAAATACGGGACTGTTTGTCCTGGCTTGCTGATTCGGAAAGATGACATTATGTAATACGATAGAAGATTTTTGAAATGTTCCTCGTCGTACGTGGCCTGCTCTCTTGCGTGAGTCTGACATTCATTTCTACCGGCCTGGACGCACCGTCGGTTCCCTTTCACATTATATTACTTCCATCTATTTTGTATAGGATACCGATGATTAAAGTGGCCATTAGCGGAGACCGTGGTCCGAACGCCATGAAAAATTGCTGGTTGAGTCTGAGGACATTCGCTTCATCTGTCTGTGGTAATGCCCTCGTTCTCCTCGTGGAAGATCTCGTGAAAAGTGGTATTCACCGTGAAAATGTACCAGTCAGTAGGAGCAACACTGTTCTGTCGCACTGCGCTCGCCATACAGGGCTGGAACCTCCGGGGACATTAAATGTCACTTATTCGTCGTATTGACGTTCATTCACTTTTTTCGTTACTGGCAATTGAAGGCTGTTAGCGTGCGAGTTTCGAGGCTTTGGGATTCTGTGAGAGTGTTGAGTTTCATGGGGAGAATTCATCTTTTTTTCATGATGAGTAGGATGTTTAGGGTTTCAGCAGCAACAGCTACAATTCAGCAATGCAGAACAGCTTCAATAACAATAACAAAAACAATGGCAGGTTAATGCCCTTGTTTTCATCGTTGTTGCTCGTTCAAGCCGGCTTCAGAACACCGTAAATTTATGCAAGTTTTCTGTAACAGCTGACAAAGGAAAGCTGGCACCTACAGAAATCATGATATCAGCTAGGTGCCCTACCTAGAAAGATAAGGATGGTCTCTCGCCTATCCTCAAGCTTCATTGTTCTAAAAGTTTCGAGATAGACTGGTTAAAAGTTGACATTCTATGTAGTGTGGACATGGTGCGGTTTCTAATTGGTATAAAGAGCTTTTTCCGGTGATAGAATATAGTATTGGATTTGGGCCGTTAGTACTGGTATAAACCTGTGTCTGTATGCATGTTCCTTACATTAATAAACGCACTGCGGTAACCATGGGAAACTCCCAAAACAGTAATAATAGTGTTCACTGTAGTTAGCTATCGTTTGAATTATGCAACAGGACATTACAGGTCTCAACGCGTTTCGAAATTTTAGTTTTGTTAAGTCTTTCCTTTTCGTCTTTCCTTTTCGTCTTTCCTTTTCCGATACTAGTCTCTGGGATACATTACTGTGGTTCACTTTGTGATGTGATAAACTGTAATGCATTTCTGTCCCTGTGTTATTCTTTGGAATACTTTTATCGTGGTTTACTTTACAATATGATAGACTCTTGTGCATTTCATTTCCTATATTTGTCTTTGGAATACTTTACTCTTATATTTGTCGATTGGATACTTTACTCTTATAGTTGTCTGTGGAACACTTTACTGTTATATTACTTGTCTACGGAACACTTAACACCAGTTTACAATGTGATATGATAGGTTGTTGTGCTCATCCTGTTACCTGCTACAAGTGTGAGAGGGCATGAATGTTGATATTTCCCTGTTGACAGTACTCGAATGTTCTCATAAGCATAATATAGTTTGAGAAACCCACGATATCGTGCTGGCGGTGGTTGTTTTTTTGTTTGGTTGTTGTTGTTGTTGTTGTCATTCGTGTTGTAGTTGTTACTGCTGTTGCTGTTGTCGTGGTACTCAAGTGTCAGGAAAACAATACACTGCGGTTTTAATACCTTTGTGGAATGGTTTGCGAAAACCTGAGCTTCAGCAAGATGAAAAAGAAAAGAGACAGGGCAGAACAGGAAAGGGGGNGGGGGGGGGGGGGGGTGAGAGAGAGAAGAGAGAAATAAGAATAAATGTTTGTGATAAAAGTTGAGAAGGAAAACTAATTATTATCATAAAAATCGATATCCACTCAGAAGCGGAGAGAAGGTCATCAGCATTTCTATACTTTGGCAATCCTAGACGCCGTAAAGTGACATTAATACGAAAACATTTTAGCGCGAGAGGATCTGAAGTGCTGTGAATACCATATTCACCTTGCGCAGAATGGAAAGAAATAAAAGGGAGGGAGTCAAGAACAGATCGGTGTTCAAGCCTTTAGGAAATGTTTTAGGTGCAGTTTCGATCGGATTACCCTTAGGTCTGGAGTTTCTTTCTTCCTGTGGGTTGTTTGTTCCTTGCAGCTGGGTTTATTTCATGTTCGTGAAACAGTACCGTTTGCCGCGGTCTCGATTCTTGATCGCCTGGAAGTTTTACTTAGTTTATTTCCTCGCAACAGCGAGCACCTTGTGCGACTCACGTGTGAAATAGAGTACAGTGGAACCTCACCTTGTGCGACTCACGTGTGAAATAGAGTACAGTGGAACCTCGCTATTGAGTACTCGTTTAATATGTATACTTTGTTATTAAATATCAATTTCATATGTTCAGAGTCATTATATTCAGACATGTCATTGTTCAGGTGGACGTTGATACTAAGTACACCTCAGAATTAAGTATATTCTTTATATGCATAGGGGCATTCTTATTACCGAAGTTCTGCTATAGCTCATGTTTATTTTGTTTGGATTCGTACTAGGTTATAGATTTCCAGGTGCAAATCCTGTTTGAAATTTGATGCATTCTATGTCGGTTTACTTCATAACTATGAGGCTTTTGTTATGTTTTCTTAGCTTTGCATGTCTAGGATGTTGAAAAGCTTTTCAAATGGATGTTGTTTGAGCTGAACGATTTGTTTGTTCCTTCGTCATACAACCAGTTAGGGCTTACAGTACATGATATACTATGCAATGATGAAAAAAGACGTTTTTATTCACTACTTAGTAACCTGACAGCGAAGAGATTTTCCTTCACTTGCGTGTCTCCAGTGCCAGATTTTGATTTGCTGAGGCCCTAAGCCATATAGAATTTACAGGCCTATTACATTTACAAGGAATGTCTCTGCCTATATGTCTCTCGTGCTTTTTATTTTCGTTCAGCATTGAAACTTTAAGGGAAATGTTATAACAAAGGTGTTTTAAATCTATAATTTGTTGTAAGTTGGGCCTGCTTCTTTCCTCAGAGAGAAAGGGTCTTCACAAAAGAATTAATAAAGTCAATTTCAGAGGCTGACCTTAAAAAAAAAATAAAAAAACATGACTCCCCTGAAGAAATGTGAGGTCCTAGGTTTGTAGCAAGCTTCAGCTTAAACACACAGGGACCGGCAATGCGTGTTAGATCTTCATTAACACTCGTTGCTTCTTGTCTCTGAAACAGACAGTAATTCGTTTAGAAGGTTGTCCATAATTTCGAGTTTTTGAGATAGGTGATTTCATAGTAAACTTTGATTCATGTACTAAAATTAAGGGACTTGGATTTAATTACACGATTATATAGATTCACTGAGTGCATGAGATTCGAGATCTTGATGTTACATATCGGATGGCCGAAAACAAAGTTTACTGAGTGTATTTATTTCAACGGTTCATCTTCTGCAAGTAAAATGTGGCATTCATTACTAAATGGATACTGCCTAGAAATTTCAGATAGTTGGGTGTCGCTGCTTAAAAATGAATATAAAATGATTTGAATAAAACAATTGAATAACATAAATCTAACAATCGCATGCCTGGCTTGCACCAATCTCCAGGCTCTTGCACATCTTTTTTTCACCTGTGTTTTCAGTTGTCATTTTTTTTCTTCACAGTAATAAAAAAGAAATGCTCTTAGATCAATGAAATTTTTAATATTCATTGATTATATCTCCCTGTTAGTGTACATTAATCTCCGTTTCGTTTTCAATTCTTGAAGTTATCGGACATTAGATTTTGAATCACCCAGTATTGATATGGTTGTTTTATTAAAAACAGAAAAACGATCAAGTATGGAATTACGAAACCGGCGAATTGAATAGAATAAGTCCCTAAAGCCTGGAGAGGTATTCCTTATTCTTTCTGCGCACACCCTGCTTCTATCCAGCTTCTTACAAAAGATATGATTAATTAGCTCTTGAAAAAGACACCTTAAATATAATACGGGATTTGGATGCAGTTTCCACTAAGCTCGGTTTGAGAGACATGCCAAGCGGCTTATAGTCTACATCGAGACATATTTTGTTTTCCTATAATATTTGCTGAACTTTTTATCTTTATGTGCTTGCACTCTGAAAGCGCTGTAACTAGGCGCCGATTAAGCTTGTTGCCAAGAATGTCTCGCCGTGTGAAATAATTGCTCTAGTTCCAGATAACTGGCATTCATATTGTACACTTGATTTCGTTTAATCGCAACTTCTCGTGAGCACAGAAAAAGTTGCGATTAAAGGGAGTTGCCATTATCCAGTAACTCTAATACAGAAATATAACATTTTGCTTCATAGAAAATCTCACGATGAAGTGAAATTTTTGCAATCCAGATTCCGATTAAGCGAATTCTACTACATAATATAATATTATTATGTATGCATGATTCAGAAAATTTCCAGATACCAGCAAGCAATTTTACGCCACACGAGCCATGTGAATAGAAAGCTCTTTGTATCTAGTTATTTTCTTAACCTGAGCATTCTCGGTGCTAATGTTTACTACTGTCAAGCAAATGTCACTCAAACATTGGCTTATGAGATCGGAGAAAGGTCAGCTTGCGAACAGCAAAATGCATAACTGTATCCTGTTTACAAGAGCTGTTCTGTCGTCCCTAATTCAAACTTTTGTTAAGCTTAGGTTTAACCGGCCCGGCGGTCTAAGCGATGCCTTCAGTGTTGGTTTTTTGGGGGTGGTTTTTTTTCCCTGTTAAAAAAAAAAGTTGATGCAAGAACACTCATGTTTACACAGATCTGTTTACGATACCGTAGCAGAGCACCGCGTAACTCTTAACTCCTAAGGTTTCTCTCTCTCTCTCTCTCTCTCTCTCTCTCTCTCTCTCTCTCTCTCTCTCTCACATTCTTATTTTTCTGCCTTCCAGAGAGATCCTCTTACTAGGCTGCTGCAGTGATATTCGGTGCTATTCTGTTGTGATTGACGTCACTTGCAATGTTTCGCTTTCCTCTGCGATCAGAATCGTAGTGATGATTACTATACTGCGATTGATTTTTGCTATGTACAACCGTGGCGTTTATACAATAATATTTTTGTTAGTATAACGGTTTTTGTTGGGTTTTTTTTTTCCATTTGGTATGAAAATGCAGATGTCTTTTCCACTGCTGGCCCTGCAAATTCTTATAACCCTTCATTGACATATATCACGATGCCTTGAGCCATAATACTTACCGCCCATATCATTTAGCTCTTCCTCCAATTTTGACGCAGAGAAGTATACCACAAGGCAATTAGATTTTGAGAACTTTGCCAGCAGATGAGGATTTTAAGGCTTTTTCATTTAGTAAACAGGAGAACCATGCGTCCCAACCAAACAACAACCACACGGTTTATACCTGGGTGACAAAACCGTCTTTATTCTGAATCTACAAAAGTACTTGTATCTATCCAAGCCTTTAGAAATTAAATCAACCTCTTTCGCCTTCTCCCCGTGACCAATTTTTTTACTTTATAGGGACTATTTATTACAGCATACTTTTTGGTCAAGTACAGCTGACATCTTCAGACCATTATCAAACCTGGAATTTGCGTTCTGGGAATTTAAAACTTTGCTGATGTAATATTATGTTTTTACTTCAGTTATATCAACATTCCTGGAAGCATTTTAAAAATAATTTTTGGTGACCATGAAGCTTAGTGTGAGATGGTGTCGTTGTCCTATGTGTGAAATATCCCAAATGCCACAGTTATTTTGTACATGTGTAAATAATGTTGCGCTTCCGTGACTTGACCTAGTTCTGCTGTATACCTATTTTGTAAGAGTTCTATTTATACCCTCTGGTTTATTTATACCTTTTTTAACAAATGAAGTACAATGGCATTGAAAGAAGATTCAGCGTCAGTGCGCGTAAACTTGGGCTATAGTAGTGCAGTCTGATATCAAGAACGTATTATTTACAAAAACACACACCGGGCTCCGAGGTATTAATTACACACTCGCACACGTACTTTCGCATTCTCGCACACGTAAACAAGACCACCTTTATCAACTGAACCCGCATCCACACTCATTCAGATAGTGAAGAGACGCCTACTCTTCACTTCAACATTCCCTGTTGTATGCTCATTATCGAAAGAAAAAAAAATAACAAGGTTTGTTGACTAACATTGTTTACTGCCAAGCTCTCTCAGGCATTTGAAAATGTAATTTCTGTGTCTGAAAAACAGCCACTTCAATTCATCACGAAACAAATTAACAGCTCTTACCAGGCAAATCTGGGCCTCTTAGTTTTTACAGTGGCGTAGCAAAGATACTTTATTGTAGGGAGCATGAGGTGGGGATTCAATGGTTGTTAAAGGGAATGGAAATGGTGNNNGGGGGGGGGGGGGGGGGGGGAACGTGCATCAGTTACTGAAGGCAGCTAGAGTTCAGCTTGCGTGGGATGGACACTACGGAGGGAGGGGGGAGAGGGTCCTGGACCATTCAGGCCTGTTTTATCTACGCTCCTGCTTTCAAGGACACCTTTAAGATCGGCAGTTTGTGATGTCTCTTCTTTTTACTAGCACCAGTCTCTTTCTTTGTGAATGAGATCTTAGTAATGTCAGAATGGCAGATCAAGAAGCGCACTGTTCAATGGTGATCACAGAATGAGTTTCTAGTGTTTCTAACCGGTGTTCTGGTTATCAGAAACAGTTTTTGTTCACCAGTGTTTCAGTGATTCAGCAGCACAGAGCTGTAGTTCAAGCGTTGTTTCATTCATTGTGAGACTTGAGGCATGCAACAAGTCAAAATAAATTTAGCTGAATGCTTTTTTTCGTACATCCAGTGTAGCGCAGGACACGTGTGTCGTGTATTTTATGGTCTGTGACATAACGTATCACATCGATATCAGAAAGAGCCAGAGCTATGCGGCGAATGTACAAAAGTCCTTCGAATTGCATTAAAATCAGTAATAATAAACAAAGAGTAATGAGATACTAAAACCTACCTGCAAATTTTCAAAAGCTGATGTTTTCTTCATCAGACAAAAAAAATTTAACACATTTTGTCTGTAAGTGCTTATTTCTCATAGTTTATTTTTACCAGTTTTAATGAAGTTTAAAAAAACGTACATTGTACATTGATTGATATTAGGCATTATGTCTCAGGTAATTATTACTCTTCATTTCCTTGAACGTGTGTTTATTTTTATTGGTGTGCAGTTAAAAGAACTTTTATTAAACCATGCCATAGCTTTGCAACGAGTTCGCGAAGAATTCCAGTACGTGTGGATCGAGGCTGTGAAGTTCTAAAATGTGTTGTTAGTGCGTGACGGACGGCCGAGGATATTTAATGTGTTTCAGTTGCATGTAAGATCCTGTTCGCATTATGGTAAGGAGTGAAGATTCCGGACCCATTTGGAAACATATATATACGTAAAAACTGCAATGATATATTATTTTTCTCGATGTGTAGGCTCTCTGTTTCTAGCACAGGCCAGAAATGAGTTCGGACAGCTGTGATATGCTTAGCTCTCACCGCCCGCTTTGTGAGATTTGTTTGGATTAAAGTTAAAACCATGCCTGGTCGCATCTGCTCCGTCAAAACAGGAGAGGCAAGGGAGATGATGGGCGCTGCTGACATTGAACAGGATGGTTGACGCAAGCGCCCATGTAAACTGCAGTGCCACTGATACTGTGCCGAGACTTGAGTGAGTTGTGGTGGTGAGGGTTTTTTTTTTTTTTGTAATGTTTATCTTGTATTTGTGCTGAATGGAGCTCACGCCGAGGCTAGAGATGGAGGATCAGGACTAAGCAGCGAACTCGCTGGATATCGGTGCGTGAGTGCGTGTTGCAGCGTACAAGCACTTCTGTAATTTTTTTTTACTTTTGGTCGAAGGCGTCTCCAGCCACGCTGCAACCATTGGCTGCCTCCAGGGGCGTGTCGCTGCTGACATGGGCTGCACGCCCAGTATCCATGTGAGCCAAACAGGTGTGGTCTACTGCCGTGAGTCCGAGGACTCCAACTCCCCGCATCCGTCCGCTCTTAATACTACCTCCCACGTCGCCCACGCCCATGTCATCAGGGGCGACACCACTGTTTCCACAACGGGAGTCACAGGTAGTAAAGAGGACCACATCGTGACTACAGCCACGACAAGCTCCACCGGAGGTTCCGCTGCTGTGGCTTCGGTGTCGGCGACTTCTCGCTCAGCTAATAAACTCGGGAAACGATCATCAGGAGGGGGTGGAGGACCTAGTCCAAGGGGTCTCTCTGTGAGTCTATCAGAGGCGGAGACACAGACAAGCCGGCAGAGTATGAAGGTAATTGATAATGTCCATATTGTGTATGTGTTTGCCTTGTACACTGTAATATTTCGTGTACTCACCACAAGACAAACATTATGACTGGAGATAAGGTTATTTCCCCATTAAGCCTAGTGAAGGATCAAATTAAGTTGTCTGAGTGCTGATTCTGACCGACAGGAGATGGAAAGGAATCAGTGAAAGAAGAATGAAGAGGGGCGGGAAAGAGAGAGAGAGAGAGAGAGAGGGTTGAATAAGAGGCACGCACGAAGATGTTCCCGCCATTTTCTTCATTGATCAAACCTTTAGCCATCTCTTCCTTCGGTTAGACGCTTAATCCCTTCGCACGCCATTTTACCCCAGCGTTAGACCCTCTGTCCAATCGATCCAACACCATTTTATACCCCTTCTCCCTCCTGAACCTTCCTTCTCTCTCTCTCTCTCTCTCTCTCTCTCTCTTACTCTCTCTCGTTCTCTCTTACTCTCTCTCTCTCTTACTCTCTCTCTCTCTCTCTCTCTCTCTCTCTCTCTCTCTCTCTCTCTCTCTCTCTCTCTCTCTCTCTCTATCTCTTTGGGCCATATAAATGGAAATATGCACTGAAATGAAACCATTCATTGCTGTAACCAACTCAGCGGGTGTTCGTCCTTCTTTTCATGATACAGTCTGACATCTGTGATTGGTTTATTAATAAAAGTCTCACATCATTTGGTTCCCGGGCGAGTAGTGAGCTCTTCCATAACTTTATATAGCTTTGGTTCCATAAGCAGCACATGAGCGATTACCCTTCCTAATTGTTTTCATTTCATTTGCAAATAGATTCGAACTGAACCTCATGGATCGATATGGAATTGAAAGGTCGATTTTTTTTTTTTTTTTTTTNTTTGAGACGTTCGAATATCTGATATTACCTTGAATAGTCTGTATTCAAATACGAAGCGATTCGAGATAATGGCTGTCCATTTTAGCATGTCTAAGATAATACAACACTGGACGAACGTCTAGATAATAATTGAATATAAGATTAATTTTGAACCAAAGCAAGTGGCAAAAAGAAGTGGAGCTAAGCTTAGACCCATCCTATCTCTAAAAGTACAAATAACGATTTTCGTCCAAGTGACCTCATTTTTCGTTTTAACCTTTTGAGCGCTGCTCGTTCAACCAATGACGTAACTTTCCAGTTTTTGTCTTTTTTTTGTTCGAATCGTCGAATAATTGGCACGGATATTCAACTATTCGTGTCGCATGTTTCCATCCCATTTCCATTCGCCCTACTCGCGACCACTTGTCTTTGTCGACCAATCAGCGATCTTGGAAGGTCTTTGAGATCCCTTGAGTATACTATACGCTAACGATCTAGATTTCATCACCTTAGATCACCCGTGATCACCCTGTCTATCTTTGACGACCACATTACTTATTTTAAGTCAGGGCTACGTTATTTTTTTTTTTGTTTCGCGGGTCTAACTACGGGGAATGAAAGGGACGGTCCTGTTACTCTGTGGGCATTCCCTAGGAGATTTCAAGCACTGGAAGTATGAATTCCCAAGCCAGCTAAGATGGCTGCGAGTGATGCGGTAGAGCTAGAAAAGAGTGCGCTGATTTGCGAGTGGTGTTTGCTAGATTTATTCATATCTTTGCCTCATTTAGTAGCATACATACCTCCGTTGATTCTTACCTCAAGAACGCCGCTGAAAAAAGTTCCACTTACAAATTATATGAAATCGCACATGGTGGCCACCATTGGTGCCGAGCTCAAAGTAAAATCTAGGAGCTTCGCACACTCCTCGGCACAGCTTATATGCAGCAGCGGCAAAAAAAAAAAAGCAGGTTCTGCTGTACATGATCCTGATATATTAATAAAGTGTAGTGAACCATTCTCCTCCAGTGTGGCTGTATCAAATACCAGCTGCTAGTCTGAAATGAAATGCGAAAGAGACAGACAATCAACCCCCCAAAAAAGGAAAGAAAAAAACAATTTTTTCCTATTATTATTTATCGTCAACTACGATATCTAGCTCGGTATAACTGCAGACACACACACACACAAACACACACATATTAAAAGGGGGCAAACATGCGTATATTTACGGTATTCCAACACGATATTTCCCCTTAAATCAATATTCCATAATACCAACGCTGCTTTATTAGCCCGCCAGCCATTTTTGTTATCAATCATTACTAATCGTTGTTGTAAATAATAAACGTATGAATGAGCATGCCTAAATATTTGCGTTATGCCAGGTCTGTTTATCGTCAGTTTGTGTTCATTCTGCTGTTAAAATGACGTTAGCTTGGGCGCTATCTGCCGGCTCCAGGCTTTGCCCATTAGAGACACAAACACGTACAACCGGTGCCCCTAGCCGCGGATTTTCATTTGTGTTCGGACCCAATAACGCCTGGTCTGTTCGCGACAAATTTGGTCTGTTCAGGACAAATTTCTGAAATGACAGAAACCTTGATGACATAAACCCAGTAATGCGCTGTTCCCAGTCTCAAAATCTTATCAGCGGGGTAGCAGCCAGCCCTTGTGGATTCACTGGGGACAACAAACTTGATTTTGGGAAATGAGCTTCTCTCTCTCTCTCTCTCTCTCTCTCTCTCTCTCTCTCTCTCTCTCTCCTTTTCTCTCTGTCCTTCTCTTTCTTTTTTATCTTTCTCTTTCCCTTCTCTTTTTCACTTTTTCTTGGCGTGCTACCCTTTTCGCTCTCTGGATTCCCTCGTTTTATATAACTCACTTACTCATTTTCTCATCCTGTTAATTGTTTTTTACTGTTCTTTCTCATTTGCACTCTATCATTCTCCTCTGTCTGTTCTTGCATGTGTTTAGCTTTTCACGTGCATTCAGGGGTGGATATACATGGGGCATCCCAGGCCGCGCACCTCAATGTTTCAGACTGATATGGAGTAATTATTCATTCATCTAACTGTTTTTTTCATAAATTATGTATCACATGTTTTGCTATTTCTGTATTGTTTGTTTGCCATGCACGACTGCACGAGAGCTATGAAAGCATTGAACTGGATTGAATTGAACGGAAGGGAGGGGACATTGAACTGGATTGAATTGAATGGAAGAGAGGGGACATTGAACTGGATTGAATTGAACAGAAGGGGATGGGGGGGNGGGGGGGGGGGGGGGGGGTCAGGAGATATGAATGAGTTAGGTTTGCCATTGTTAGTATTCTCTTTTCACTCTGTGCTCATCTCTGTGGTTTCTTTTCTCTACCATTGCTTGCATTTGTCACTCAGCCTGACTAGACACACACACACACACACACACACACACACACACACACACACACACACACACACTCACACACTCACGCACTCACTCACTCACTCACTCACTCACTCCCAATCAGGGCCGATTTAGGGTATGCAGAGCTCGGGCACAAGACAGATGCGAGATCCACTTTCATACTATAACAAGGCCATACTTGGAGCAAACCCTACTCTAGGAACAAGTTTAGCAATAATAAAATGAACATTCGTCTGGCTCCATTCCACTTTCTTTCTCTCTTTTCTTTTTTCCGACGCAGGACCCACCTACAAGCTCGGAGCCCTGGGTATGTGCCCATCTTGCCCCCCCCCCCCNCTACCATATCTAAACCCGCCACTGGTCCCTGTGTCGATCAACTCTATATCTTAGAAACCATCTTTGGTCCCTTCCTATCCTCGTCTTAGTCCGGCGCCTGCCTGAGCAAGCAACTGGAAATCTTCTGATTTTAATTTGACGGGGCCCACCCTGAGAATAATCTAACGCCGATTGAAAAGAGGAGCGGATGAAAATCTGATTACTC
Source organism: Ellobium chinense (assembly GCA_033807755.1). Classification (NCBI taxonomy): domain Eukaryota; kingdom Metazoa; phylum Mollusca; class Gastropoda; order Ellobiida; family Ellobiidae; genus Ellobium; species Ellobium chinense. Next base: position 999,385 of record JAWQUT010000094.1, read on the forward strand.
CTTTATCTTTACGGTCCATTCCTCGTCCTGGTTTCTGTCTTTCTCCTTGTTTTCTTTCCCAGTGTTTTGCTCTCTTGCGTAATGGCCCTGTTTGTTTGGGAAGGGGATCTGGGCAGGAAGAATCCTGAGAGAAGGGAGATGGGGAGTGACGAAATGAGGAGGGGAATTGAAAAAATAAAAAGGGGGGTCAAGTCAGGGGTGAATCCCGGAAATTTTCGTGAGCAGTGGGCACACTGGCTCCCCATGTCTATAGAGATGAATAGCTACTTCCCATTCGGCACGGCATCAGAGAGAATACAACCTCACTGACCCTCCCTCCTTCCTTCCTTCCTTGCGTTGACCCTTCCACTGTAGTTCCGCCTTAGGATCAAATGAAGAAGAGGTAGGATAGGGCTGACTAGGACTGAGAGAGATGGGACCCTAGGACAAAAATTGAATCCTCACTTGCGTTTCCAAGTCACGGTGATTAGTCCAAGATGGGCAATGAATAAGAAACTTGTTGGAGAAAGAGTGGATGGAAAGATTAGGAGACTGTCAGGAAAGGAAAGGTTGGATGCTAGAAGAATCAACAAATGAGTGACATACATAGTTCCGGACAGACCCATAGAATGGCTTTTGCCGTGGGAAGTAAAGGTCTCAATCAGACATTTCGAATGGCTATTGTTGTTGGGAGCAAAAGGTTTATTTTCTAGACAGACACTTCTAATGGCTACTGCTGTTGGGAGCAAAAGGTTTATTTTCTAGACAGACACTTCGAATGGCCATTTCCATGGAGAGCGAAGGCCACAGTTTCTAAACAGATTTTTTAATGTTTGTTGCCATAGTGAGCGAAGGGCTCATTTTCTAGACAGACAATCCGAATAGCTATTGCCGTAGAGAGCAAAGGCAACAATTGTTAAGACAGACATTTCAAATTGCTACTGCCGTGGGGAGCAAAGGACTCATTCTCTAGACAGGCATTTCCAATGGCTATTTCTCTGGGGAGCAAAGAGCTCATTTTCTAGACAGACTCTTTGAATGGCTATTTCCGTGGGGAGCATATAGCTCATTTTCTAGACAGACACTTCGAATGACTTTTTCCATGGGGAGTGAAGAGCCGTGGAGAGTGAATGCTACAGTTTCTAGACGGACACACCGAATGGCTATTGCGTTGGGGAATGAAAGACGGACACCTCCGATGGCTCTTGTTGTGAGGAGCGAAGGCTATATTTTCTAGATACATTTTTCGAAAAGCGAAGGGCACAATTTTAGTGATGACTACTGATAGTTTCAAACTGAGATATTCTATCACGCCACATAACAAGTCTGACCGGTCTGTTACTCTACAACACAGGACGTAAGTGTTGTTTCACTATGGCCAGTTCTGGGTTCGAGTTGCCTTCTAAGCTTTATTTATGGATGTGTATATTTTTATCTTCTCATAGCTTCAGAGCAAGATGAGCGCCGATCATAAACACTAAATCCATGAATTCTACGACAGCCATCATCTTTAATGTTTTCCAGAACAGAGCGGGGTAACAATAGTCTGTCCTTAATTCTCTCCCTTTGTCTTGCTGCCGTCATTTCATGCTCCGTCACATCTCTTAATGCAGAGTGGGCAAACCAAGGAGCGGGCAGTACTCACTTCTGCCAGTCTGGGAAGCTATCGCTAGAAACCACGGAACCACGATACTAGATAGAATGACCAGACATGTTCGTTCGCCACCGAAGATAAATGTGATAACCTTGAGCGAAGAGAATTTGTTTGTTTGTTTGTTTGTTTGTTTGTTTGTTTGTTTGTTTGTTTGTTTGTTTACGAAGTCTTTTTAATTGTTGCGGGCTGTTGATCAACAAGAAATCTGTATCTTGACTTCTTAGATCATAATGCCTCTGCGTTTATTAAAAGTACGAGATTTTACCTTTACGCACTAAGTCACTGATATTGTTCTTGCATCGGCTTGCCCTAATCTTCCGCTGGTTTTGCTTGGGCTAGATTTGGTACAGACGAATGGATGAGTCCAGAACAGTATCGATGCACGTGTGTTGGAAACAAAAAAGATTATTTGCACCACATCGTCGTGCCGAATACCAAGAATTCGACTCCCATTCACCCAGCAATAACTTTCATCCTTGTTTCTCCCTCAGCCTTTGATCTCCAGAGGACCTTTCAGTGAGGAAATAATGCGTTAATGCCTTATATTGACCGCATCAACTAACTTACAGCCAAAGAGTCATTATTACCCTGTGATACATAAAGAAACCAACTAACGCACGAGTTAATGAAATGCTTTTGTTCAGGCTATTCCGGGCCATCGCACTGACAGAGATGGCTGTTTTAGAGCTCTTGGCACAGTATGGATGGAAACGTGTCTCATAACATTTCTAATAGACCGTTGTGCAAACAATAGGCAAAGAAACATTTTCTTGAGGCTGACTGCTAACGCTGATACATCATGCTTGGTCTTTGTTCCTCAGTGAGATATTGACTGTATTCTCTTCATGGAAAAGGGTTAGGAGGCGCCACCTCGGTTCATCATTAAGATATACTTCAGTCTGCGGAAAGGGTGACCATCTCAGTGAAACTTAAAATAGGGTTACGCCCTCTTGTGTCTTCTCACAAGATGACATCCTGCCTACATTCTTAGCTCCCCTGAGGAAATGACGAGCTGATGGCGTCGTGGATTTCATTCTACCGACTCCTCAGACAAAATGGTGGGCAGACTGGCTTTATTGGTTCGCATTTAGTATATATAGGCTTATATATAATAATATATATATACACTTCTAAGAAAAAGTAGGCATGTGACGTTATCGACTGAAATGTTTTCCTATTACGCCTCTGAGATAATGGTAACTTAAAGGGCAACGTTGACTCTTATTCTTTCCATTACATCTGTGACAATAAATGGCGAGAAGTGACGTTTTAATCCTTGTGCAGACATTAACTGTAGTTTGACTTATTGCTTAGTTTTGAGGAGCAGCCTAGACGAATGATTATGGCTTTCAACTCCGCCGATGTCACTGTTGTAAATGCCTTGGAGAAAGTACTTTCGTCGACATTTTCCTCTGCACACCCGTCCGTAAACTGGGTAACCGGCTATGGGCAGTGGATGATATTTATATGTATTCTCAAAATACCTGAGAATGACAGCGGCACTGTCTGCTCCCCAGGGAACTGAGCTAGCTCTTGAGTGATTAGGCCTGTTGACGTAATAATAATAATAATAATGTGGTGTATGAATCCTGTATCCAGGCTTATGCCCGCTCACGCGACTTCACACTATTATTACCCCCAGCAGACCTGATCACTCTAGAACTTTTTCAACTCCCTGGGGAGCATACAGTGCCGCGGCCAGTAACAGACTCTGATCATTAGCATTCTGAAAATATCTTCCATTTGGTATTAATAATATTGGGAAATCGTGTTAGCGGGCATAGGTCTGGTATGATACTCATGAACTTCATTATTATTAATGGTAGTGTTCATCAAGTTCAAGTTCAAGATCTTTATTCGGTGTAAGCCAAAACAGTTCAGTTCATACTTAACAAACAAACAAGTTATATGGAGAACGCTGTAACTACATTACTTTGCGAACAAAAAAAAAAAAACTGCTTAAAGGACAACAACAAAAATAATGTCATTATCATTATTTGTTTGCCTTATTGATTCCTTGTCCTTGTTCTATTTTCCTCGCCCCCAAAAATAGAACTACATACAGCACATGCTGGAAGAAAACCAGTTCGCTGAGTACATAAAGTTCACCAATTACATCTAAGTGCAGAATGTCCCAAAGGTGAGCTAAACGTGTAATTTGCAATTTGCCTCTCAGCCGAGCTTGTCGCTGCTCTCAACTCAACGTGAAGAGATTTTATAGCTGCGGTTGCCCCCAAGGCCCACAACCCTTATTTCTGGACCTTGGTACATAGCGCCGGCGCGTCATAGCTCTCTGCCCTGGGAGAAATAGCCATGGTTCTTTCCCCCTTCTTCCGTCATCGGAACTCTTTTAGGGAAGCCAAGGGAGGAAGAAGAAGGGAGAAGAAAACCGGAAAGAAAAAAAAAACCAGAGACTTGTAACCATGGCGACAGCACGCTAATGAAGTGAGACATGGCCGCTGGGGAGGGCGGTGAAATTATTTAGTTTTGAGTAGCGGAGACACCACGCTCGTGGGATGCTCTTGTTATCTGCTAGTGATTTGATCTTGTCTGGCGTAACCTGAAACAAGCCGCGGTCAACAAGGAAGGTACCCTATGACGGTTCAGCGGTTCATTCGTCTGTCTAGGAAGGGGAAGGAAGGAGCGGAGAGGAGAGGAGACAGCGGCTAGAGGAAGAAGGGAGGATAGAGAGATTTGGAGGCCATTCCAGCTCGCATCACAAACTTTTTCCGCCATTTTCCGATATAATCGTCTGTCTGTCTGTCTGTATGCCTGGCTGGTGGGCTGACTGTCTGACTAGCTGTCCTGGCTGGCTAGATCCAATGACCTACCTCACTCCCTCTTCCACCCTACCCTTCTTTCTTCACCCTGCCTCATGCTTCCTCTCTCTCTCTCTCTCCAACCTGTCTAAATGCCTGCATGCCTCCATCCCTCCAATTCTTTCCTTTCCGCTCTTCCTCTCATTCCATTCTTTTTTGGTCCGTTATCCCCTCCATCCCCACCCACTCCCCGCTGACTGCCTATCCTATGGCTGGATGCTTCTATTTTCTCTGTCCTCCGTTAATCCCATGGATATGCTACAGAAAAGTATATTTGTCAGATTTTGGCCTCTTTGATTAGTCAATTCAGTGAGTCATTTTCCTGAAATCAATTCCTTGAATCCGTTAGGTGTCGTTCCAGATGTTCAGATCCATTTTACGTGTTTGACCCTATCCCCATTGTAACGTTATAAAGTAATATGAGATCTATTGCAGAATTTCATGCAACAAAATTCAGCCCCTGGGTTCCCAGAGATACTTAATTAAGGTTTATCTCGCGAAATTTGGCACCCTGTATCTGACGAAGAAAAGCAAAGCAGTCCTTTGAAATTAGTATGTGTAAAGAGCAACAAATAGTACTATCATCTCGTGTCGATAACTTATATATGGGGTATTTTGTTATGTATATTTGTTAATTTCATACTGTTCCGTCTGTTGCAGTTCAATTAGCATCTCTTTGAAAGTGCAAAATAATGGTTTATAATTCACAGAGAATATAATTATACATACAAGCTCAAACCTCTGCAGTTGAATGTATGTTTACAGTTGATTTTCAGATTTACACAACCAAATGACAGAAAACGACTAGAAAGCCTTTTTCGTCGAGATTGTGATTCGCGAATTACCGTTTTTGTGTCTGAGAAAAAAATGACCCATTAACCATCCAATCTTCATTCATCTGTCCACCCCTCTCCTGCAATCCATTCATCATAAAGTTCATGGTCCAGCCTTTCATCTGTGCATTCGTCTATCCATCTATCACTCTTGCCGTTTTTTGCATCCATCCACCACCTATTCATTCTCATGGATTTATTGTTCGAAAAATAGAGGGTTGCGCTCTCCCACAACGCAGTTAAATGCATTGCACTCTTGCTGACTTCGGACGTCAGGCAAATTTCATCTGCAGTATAATATAGCAAGATACTCCCTCCTAGAGCTTGGGTTAGGGTTAGGGACAGAGTAAGGGTGAGGGTTACGGTTTAAAAAAAAAAAAAAAAAAGAAAACTTGGGACAGTCCCTAGACTTTAAAATCATGTACATATTAATTATGTCTAAGGTTCATAGCATGTTCTCTGTTACCTAATACTTTACTTAATTACAGTACTTCAAGTCAGCCCATGCATTTTTCCATGGCTGATTCTTCCTGTGGCGTAATCTTTTTCTGTATGAGAGATTCATACTTTAGTCTTTATAAATTAATTCATGTAGAAAATTCTTGATCTAATGATTTGTTATTTTTCCCGCTTTTGACTTGAAATGTAATCATTACAACCACACAATTAATTAAAAGTAGGTTGAGATAATTTTTATTTAAAAAATTGTCTAGGAACTCTCATGTTTCCTTTCTCTTTTCTAATCCTACATCTAACCCTCAACCAAGCTTTAGGTGGGAGTGCCCTGTAATACTGGGCATGAAGGTAGTCAAATGGTCAGATGTATGCTGTGTCAGTGCCAGGCACCTAAGTGTGGTCTACAGTAAGATTCAGGATTATGCATGATTTAAGGGCAATAATATCATAGGATTCTCCCATGAGTCTATGCTGATGGCTTGGTGCCGGGATCGAACTCCGGAAATTCGTAAAATTTTGTAAACAAAGTCGAGAAGCTGACATATCACGAAGTTTAAGCTCGGTGGAAGAGATGACGTTCGTGTGTATATTGCAACCCCCTGTTTCAGTGCTGTGCCTCTTTAACCGCCTGGCTTTTGTTCCATCTCCCCTCGGCAGTTGGACATAAGAGAGAGAGAGAGAGAGAGAGAGAGAGAGAGATGGGGAAGGACAAATTTCAGACAATGGAAGCTGCAAATATTTTCATACAAAGGAGATGATGGTCTGGCTGGCCTATACTTAAAGTGTAAATATAATGGACCACACTCACTCATAAAGCAAAGATGGCTATCCGGGCATTGCAAGCACAGCTCCATCAATCATTACTTCCCACTTCTGCTTTCCACGTTTCCACTGTCAGAGGAATATGATTAGCTGATATGGTATACTATACTGGCTGAAGCATCTTTTACTTTCGGAAGCGAGATTCGATGACGCAATCACCCTACTATTTTGCTTAAACCGGAAACGAGTTTCCCTGGAATTGACTAATTAAGAACAGTCTGTTTGGTGCGGTCAAACATCGTCGTTGCTGCGCGAATCGACAAGAATGTCTGATTGCGTCGTCTTTTCAGCCCGAACACGTTCTTTTGTCGGGATTCGTATCTAGAGGCGCTGCTGAAGAACATTGTTTCGATGGGTTCGAAGTGATAACTTCACCTCTGGACATACCCAGTGCACACCCCTAACATCCAGTCACTAGCGTCATGCCTAGCCACAGTGAACGTAGCGGGTTCATCCGCTATTTTTATGTCGCCATTGATGCGCACTGTAGTTATTTATCGATATATAGTTTTTGCGCGCTAATGTCCAAGAATTAAACAAATTAAAATCGACTGACGCAAAAAGAACACCATTAGTTTGGGATGGCAACGAAGGTGGCACGGGAGTAAGTCATCTATATTTAATTACAACACACTAAAATATCTCCAGTTTGCAAATGATCTGAATATTGAAAAAAACAAGGTAGTCAACTGAGCTATCGTCTCACTTTATTGTTGAAAGTATCGTAAGCCGAGACCTGAATTTTTAAGTATCATGCTACTCATTCTGCAAGCTCCAAATATCAAAAGAAGTGATATAATATGTGCAAAATTTGATACTTGGTTCTGGATATGCATTTTGATATTTCCATATCATTCGATATTTTTCGAATCTTTCAATACCTTTATATCTTCAGAAACTTTCGATACCTTCATACGTTTGATACTTTCGATATTTTCCATACTGAATCTAGATTTCTTTATATCGAAAATATCGATACTCGAAAGCGAAACTGCCCTCCACTAGTAGAAGAGTGAATGTTCATGCAACCTTGTGTGGGCCAAGATTCGCTTAGACGTATATAAAAAAAAATAATTTCTTTCGCAATAGTTCATAATACCGGAACCACAACCACGTCATAATGGAGTCGTGTTGGCTTTTGGGATGCATGCAGATCTCTCACAAGTTCCATCATTTCTGGGTGCAAACGTATTTATCTTCATGTCATCTGGGTTTGACATCCATCACTTGCTGTACGCCTACTAATGATGTGTAAAAGTACTCCAGATATTTTATCGCCCGAAGCGTTACACCATTAATATTTGACTGGAACTCATCACTTGCCTTGGCTCCGGGGTGAACTTTTAATAAATGAGACCTGACACCCGAGTGAAACGCTCTATCTGCCTTGATTTTTATGTTTTTTTGGAGCAATGTAAGGCTTAAAGACCCGCCCCGGGGTATTAAATGTAGGAGAGAGGTATGATGGGACGCTTCTCTAATTGGAATTCAGTCGCACGGATTCACATCAGGAATTCCGAGTTTCACGAGCAAAATATGTCATACTGCATAAATATTTTGCAAATAGCTAGTTTACTGCCCTTTTCAAAGTTACGGTAAAAAAAAAAAAATTGACCAAAATTCGTCTAATATTTGAAATGTAAAAAAGCAAACCCTTCTAAGTCGAGGCAGTGTCCACGACCGTATTTTATATAGGCAGAGTTTGTCTTCCGAAAGTAACAATCGAACGGCACAGCTTTAACACAATCACATCAGTATAGGTCTGCCTGGGGCCTGTCGCGTTTTGTTTTTGTAATTTTCTCCTTCACTCTAAGTAACNGGGGGGGGGGGGGGGGGGGGGAGGGGGGAGAGTCCTCAAGTCGTGATGGTGGTTGACAAAGAGAGAGGATAAGACTTTTACAACAATGCCCTGGCTACACATTCGCCTCACAGACCAAGCCCAGGGCGTGAGCTCGATTGATCCGGCACGTCACGCATTGACACGGCACTTCGTCGGAACATGTTTATGTCAGCTCTTTCTGGCTGTTACAGGAGTGACTTCAGTTTAGATCAAAGTGTCTTGTTACTTCCTCGTTACTCTGCGCCAAGAAAGAAAATTCAGCAAAGCCCTCACACATAAAAATATATAAGAAACAAAGGTGAAATCTAGTGTCATACAGTGGTACTATCGCAAATTACTGTTGTCCTAAGAATGATCACTCTTAAGAGAGGCAATATGCACCATTCAGCACTCAGGTGTGCAGTTTTGCATAAAACCCTAGTGTCCTTACGATGATGAGTTGCGCACCAATGTTATCTTTATTACAACCTCTAGAAATGAATGCTGCCTTTCCTTAACTGAACGAAGATGATTCCATCAATCCCACTACACGATACGACACAGACACGACTCGACTTTGAAGTCATAACACAAGGGGTTAGAGATCTCTATATTATGATGTCACGACGTGGGTGTTGTGGATCGGATCTACTGTTTGTGCGCTCTTGAGGAAGGAGGGATATCTAAAGAAGAATATAATATACACGGAATACTTTTCATGTAAAATATAATAGACAGGCTTCATCAGAAGGGGCTAGGTTAAGGAAGTTAATAACACTGCTTTGGGTCATCTTTGGGTTATCGACCTCTTCTCACTGTTTGTAAATTATGCTTTGGTAAACTAAGAGGATATGGATTTTTCGAGCCATCTTTACTAACTTTACCATTTAACCAGCTCGAGATTGGAGAGTGTCACTTCTGCCTCCAAAGATGATTAGACCTCTACCACAAGTACGCTGGCCTAATTTCAAGGTAAAGTACTGGCCAGCGACTGCACTGAAGTACAATACGTCCTGTTAATGTAAAACGCCGTATTTTACCTAAATGAAATTCGGAGGAAAGCTCTAACGTCATCTGACAAAAAGAGTTTCCTTTGTCAAAATTGTCTTTGAGAAAACTGAATGGTTCTGGTTGAATATAGCTCTTTGCTTCAACAAAATTCGTGTCCAATTTTTATTTTTTTTTACCTTGTCAAAGGCATTTGCAATTCCGTAGAAATATTTTGATGGGGGAATAGTATTAACATTTAGAGCAGGAATGTGAACAAAAATAATATTAGCGGGAAAACGAATATAAGTTCTTTTTGTTGGAAGAACCGGGATCATTTAAAACCGTCATGTTACCACGAAGAACCTGAAGTTTTCATACACTTGTTAATTGCTGCGCTTTTTTTGTGCTCCTTTGCGTACGTCAGTTTCGATACCGTCTTCAAAACTGGCCTAAAAATTCTGAAGAATATGATGCCAGTCTTTGTTTTGGACCTAATTAATTGTGAAATACTATCTTGTACGTCGGCGCGGACGATCTTTAAAAGAGAATGGAGAGCTTGCGCATTAACGATGTGATCTCTTACCAGAGTAAGACTTACATTACTTCTGCACGTTCAGCGCTATTACGCGTGCAATCAGCACTGATTCACCAATGTAATTCTTATGCTGGTATGAAATCCCAACGTTAATGCGCAAGCTCTCAAGCATCTACTGAAGAGGACGTTATACAAGGCAGAAAGTGAACACGGTAAAAAGAGGATAGGGAGGAGGAAAGGTAAGGGAGAGAACAAACACGCACAAATAGACGCTTCGCTAGATAGGTGGGAAGATAAGAGTACCTTGCATTCTCCTATACACACACACACCACCCCCTCCCCCTAACCCCCAAACTCCGCACCCTATCTATTGTGAGCATCACTCTTTTCGTAGGCGTAATTGCTCGGTTTTTACTGCATACAGTAGAATGGATAATCATTTGCTAAATGGAGAGGACGGATCAAAGCTTCGGTTTTCTTTTTCTCTAGGCGTTACATTGCCTGCGGACGTGCTTTCCAACCTACTTTCAACATATGAATGCACTTTTTGATCATAACTGATTTGCGTTGAACATGCTTGATGAGAATGATAGAGAATCACTAATGAATCATTAAGTTAGGCCCTGTCATTGGTTATGCAGTGTATAGAACGTAACTATGAATTACTTCGCTTGATTAGTAAATGAAAGAGAGGTAGGCCTATGATCTCCTAAAGAATTAATTGAAATTAGGAGAAAAAAAACACTTATAATAGGATCGTCGTTAACAAAACAAAAATAAAAGACCGCCCGGCTGCCTTGGCTTTTGTTGAA
>JAWQUT010000094.1:1015103-1024979 GCA_033807755.1 Ellobium chinense
ATATTTTGAACAAAAACATCAAAATTTGCAGTTGTTCCCTTGGCTCCACAAGGAGGCCAGAGAACCAGTTTAGGCGCAGGACAGAGCACTCTATATTCAAAGCCCACCTACACCGCATGGGCGAAGCAGGGACTCGAATAGCTGCCGCCAAGAGCAACAGACACAATTGCATGTCTTGCACACCTCTCCGAGGACCAGGATACCATGCTTTCCGAAAAGAGATTTGGCCAGAGGCATCTGACGTCAGCACCAAGTTGTGGGGGGGACGCTCTTAGACCTGCAGAGGACTATCAATTTCACCAGCAAAGTAAACTTTAAGGCATGATAGGAAATGCAGAAGGAGTAGCAGGAGAAGAAGAAAACAGTTGTCATAATTTGAAGAATATGACTTCAGACACCAATATGGACGATAAATGACATAGCAAATTCACCTAAGTGGAATATGACGCGTGAGAGCTGTGGTAACCGACAAAAGTTTAGGTGTGGGTTCAAGAGGAACTTTGTCCAGGGCACTGCGAAGGAGAGTGTGTGTCTAAGGTTGTGACAGTTATGGAAACCAGTCTCTAATTACGTCGCGACGTGAGCTCTGCAAAATGTCTTCTCCTGCTCACCGACATTTTCAGGTTGGACAGAAGACGTCAGATGACAGTCATCGTTTGCCAAAAAAGAAAAGACAAAAATAATAACAAGAAAAAAAAAACAACGACGGGCTATGATGGCCAGACAAAGAATTTGGTCCTTAATGATGATAGTATGACCTACAGGAACAGGTTGTCGTGAAAGACATGACGTTTTGAGAACATGATGGACTGAGTCTGCCTACTCACCGGATGTGAAAGACATGTAAGGGAGGCAGTCATTTCTGACTTTTCGATTTCCACAATATATGTGGAGGTTAGAGGTAACTACTCATGCATACTCACCAGAAGTAAGAGAAACACAAGGGAATTTTTCATCTTCAAATGACAACTCTTTCGTGCGCTAGGCCTCAAGGGAGTCCGAGGATTGTCTACGATAACCAAGTGACTGTGGTAAACAGACAGGTGGCCAAGACGACAAGTTCGTCTACTGTATTATCGTCAGTCTCACTGCGGTGGTACATACCATACTTAGAGGTGTGAATAGGCGGTTCTTGTGTGTCGGTATTGCGTGCCTGGGAGTCTCACTCGGTGGCTGGTCCATAGCTCAGGTGACAACCCTCATTAGCAAATGCCTTTCTTATACTGGTGACTAGACTACCGTTTTTTCCTAGAGTTAGGTAGTTTTTGTTCATCAAGAGAAGATTTCTTGGCACGTGGCATTCTCTGAAGGTGGATCGCTTCTCTTGCCAGTTAGCGCCGGCGCCTTTCTCCTACCTTCGTAACTTTTCATTTCAACATAATCTTTCTTCACGATAAGGTTACCCTTGTCGCCGCTGTGGATGACCTGTTTTAAGAAAAAACCTGACTTGTACTTGCGTTCGCTTTGTCCTTCCTAGATGTTTTATTTTTCCTTTGGAATGCGTTTTCCGTTACGTAAATGTGTCTGGTACTCCATCACAATAAAAGTCTTGGCAGCTAAATGCAGCTACGTGATCAGTGCACAGATGACGCACAGCACAGCGGGACTTTGTTTCACACTTTGGCTCTGAGACATCTTAATGAGTATTGTGTCTTTAGTTTTTTTTTACATGCAAATTATTCCCATTATTTCAGACTTTCTCCCCATGACGTGGCAGAGTTGTAAACTCTTGTTTTACTGGCTTCTCAGTGCAGACGTCCAAAGCAGCAATGTTTCGCCGCAGTCTCGCGCAGATATCGTTCGTGTTAGGTCGTAAATTCCACAGATTCGGTCCCATGCAAACACTGGTATCACTTTGTTCAGAATCTTCTGCTGGTTCCGAAGATATTATTGGGATTTATGTATGAATTCAGAAAGCCAAGATCCTAAACATTTTATGAGGAGTTTGGCCTCTTCACGCAAGCCGAATGGAAGATATGATGGTTTTTGGGTTTTTTTTGTCCTCCCAACCTCATTTTCTGTGGAACTCGACATTATATCAGTACAAGTGGTATGCTGTGATAGAAGTAGAGGAAACCGAAAAGTTCTATTCTATTCTATTCTATTCTATTCTATTCTATTCTATTCTATTCTATTCTATTCTAGTCTATTCTATTCTATTCTTCATCAAATTGTTACACAAGCTTACCAGGGAACCGTATAATGCAGAGTGCTGGTTGCTGAAAGCGCACTTCAGAAATAGAGTAGGCAAATAAAAGTTTTGCAGGATGAGTGTTTCTACACTTTCATTCCAGTATATAGTTTCATGCACCGGATATGCCTCCTCTTGACACACTCACGTGACAAAGGAAACAGCATCCTTATTGTGTGTAGAGGCTGCTGTCTCCGAAACGCTAAATATGATGCTCTCAGCCACTGGGCCGATATATCAAAATTCAAGAGGGCCCTTTCAGATCTTTATTGCCAAACGTTCCGAATATTTCCACATGCTAGAGGGCCCTAGATGCGGAGATTTTGTGAATACGATTGTGTGAGGAAGGGAAGGTTCTCTTTATATGCTCGTTTGAAACTTTCTTCTGTAGCCCCCTTTTTCACACGTCTTTGTCTTTTTTATATTTTACCAAAAATAACTCTTTCCCCTGTATTAACGGTGGAAGCCGGCAAATCAATACCTTGTTTATAGAAGGAGAAGGATCTGGGAGGAGAAAGATGAAGTGTGATTGGGCCATTGATTGATTGATTGATTGATTGATTGATTGATTCTACAACGGATTGCAAAAATTAAGTTGCTTGTCACTTTTGTGCGTTAAAAAAAAATAAAAACCTAAAGGCCAACATCCTGCTTCGTAAAACAATTCTTTCAACACAGAAACATATATTGATTGGTCAAATTTTGCACACACACTAAATATTAAAAAAAAAAACCAAAGACACAGGCCGCTAAATATTATGTATTCACATGCACGAATTTATCATGTTTCTTTGATTTGTACCTTGATAGTAAGTATACTTCTATCTTAAGGATATTTTTCCTGCTACTGAGATCTGGCTGAACGTTTATTTAGGAGGGAGGCTCAGAGAAAGATAGAAGACTTTCTAGCTCATATCAAAGAGCTAACCTCATTAACAGTGCTAACAACCATTACGCGTAACACATTCCCAGCTCTTAAACTAAGAAGCCTTCGCAACTGGCAGAACTTAAGATTTGACGTAATAGTTTTCGTAAGCCCAGCTGTTGAGGAAGATAACGTTGTCTGACTCTCTCTCTCTCTCTCTCTCTCTCTTTTCCTCTCCTCTCCCTGCTTATCGTTTCTATCCCCGACCCATGAAGTTGTTTATTGTCATTATGCCAGAATATTCACGCCAATTTTTTCTTCCTTTTTGTTATTTCAACGCAGACCGCTCCACTTCCGGTCTAGATAGAGAAGTATGTGCACGATGCCAATGGTTTATGATTGTCTGAAGAGTTATAATATCCGGGAAACTATTTCCATAGACATGCGCATTACAGTGGTTATGCAGACCATCGCTTGTGCCGTAGACAAGTTGTTATTTAGACCATAGGTGGTTGTAAAATGAGGATAACTTTATGACATGTATGGGAATTATTTAAAAGCTAGCGTATTAACGATGAGATCTCTTACCATAGTAAGAATTACTTTAGAGCCTCGGTGGTGAATGGAACTTTAGAAGTGTTCAAAACGCAGTTGTTACTTTGGACAGGTGGTCATAATATGAAGATAAACTGTAAAACATCTACAGGAATTATTTGAGAGCTTGCGCGTTGAGGATTGGTGCTCTTAGCATCGTAAGAATTACGTTAGCGCATCGGTCCTGAAGGGAACTTTAGTGGTGTTCAACATGCAGAATTAAAGTAATGCTTGTTTTAGTAAAAGATTTCATCGTTGATGGGCAAATTTTTGAACCTTCGACTCTAAAACACGGCAGCATAGGCAGAGGATCACTTTTTTTTTAAAATGTGTGATGATCATATCATCTTCGATTGTACTTGTTTGGCAATGGTAATATGCATTAACGAGAGATACCAAGTATTCCCAACGTTGTAATGCAGGTAATCTCTCACCATCAGTCCATTTTTATTTCTCCCATAAAGCTGGTGGTTTTAGAAACACTGTCATTTGCGAAAGCATCAGTCGTTTCATACCAGATTTCACCACTGTGTCTTGGATAAACACATATATATACCTATGAAGGTTTTTATGCATTTCCTGAACACCTGTGGTGTATAATGATGTAATTTATGACTGTCGAAGTAAAAATTCCAGACTAGTCAACATTAGAACTTGCATTAAAGACAACCGTGAAATTAGTATCAAACAACTAGTGCCACCTTAAATGACAGGGTTTCTAAGATTATCACTCTTAAAGGAGAAAAATGCACCACGGAGCATTTTGATACGCAATTTTGCCTAGAAAAAGTAATTATTAGTGATAAGTTACGCACCATGTTTCCTAACCTATGGGAAAGTGTAGTACACTTCTCTTGGTCATTCGAATAAAGCTTTTTTTTCTCTCATTCCCTTTTCTGGAATCATTATCGTATGCTGTTATGTCCTAAGTGTGAGCTGTAAGAAGCGCAGGTCAGCATGTTCAAAAGAAGAGCCCCTGTTTTCCAGTTTTCGCTTTTCTATGTGTTATAAAGTTCACGATTGTTGCCATATTCTTCCAGAGAAAACGCCATATGCTTTGAACATTTCTTTAGTTCATTTCTCTTGTCATAGAACTAAGCCTGTATTTGGAAGTGTTACCGGTATGTCACAACAATAGAAGACTTCCAAGTCCTGAAAACGTTGCATACTCATCTTACATTTTTTTTTTTGCAAAGTTTGAGAGAAACATGTGTCAGTTGTTTCATTTATTTGTTTTTTAGTTCGTTTTCTTTTTCTTACCTTTTTCTTCTTTTTTGCTTGCCTTCATCTTTGCGTGTTTGTTGTTGATATTTCTCTTACAAATCAATGTTATTGTCCAGAATTTTGGGCTTGTTCTTGTCTAGAATGTCGGGCTTGTTCTTGTCTATAATTTAAGACTTATTCGGAACTTGTTCTTGTGTGGAATTTGAGACTTGTTCATGTCTAGAAAATTTGAGCTTGCTCTTGTCTGAAATTTGAAGTTTGTTATTGTCTAGAATTTGGGGCTTGTCCATGTCTGTAATTTAAGACTTGTTCTTGTTCAAGTTTTAAGCTTGTTCTTATCTTAACTTTGAGGCTTGTTTTTGTCTAAAATTTGGGGCTTGTCCATGTCTAAAATTTGAGACGTGTTCTTCTTCAAGTTTTAGTCTAGACTTTGAGGCTTGTTCCTTTCATAATTTTGGGGCTTGTTTTTGACTAAAATTTGGGGCTTGTCCACGTCTAAAATTTGAGGCTCGTTCTTGTTCAAGTTTTAAGCTTGTTCTTGTCTAGAGTTTGAGGCTTTTTCTTATCTTGTGCTTGTTCCTATCTTAACTTTGAGGTTTGTTTTTGTCCATAATTTGGGACTTGTTTTTGTCTAAAATTTGGGGCTTGTCCTTGTCTAAACTTTGAGACTTGTTCGATCGTGTTCAAGTTTTAAGCTTGTTCTTGTCTAGACTTTGAGGCATGTTCTTTTCTTAATTTTGAGGCTTGTTTTTTGTCTATACTTTTGGGGCGGGCTGTCACAAGCATGTTCACACACAGCCGTGCATTAGTTGGCCTAACTGACGGATGCCAGAGCTTGTGGTTCAGATCGATTTCGCCCGAGAGGTTCACAAACAAGTGCGGCGAACGAGTAGTTGTGCTAAATATCCAACAGGCGAAGTGTAAATAGAGCAAATAGGAAGTTCCCACGTCAACTGGGTTGTTGTTTTGTTTTTGTTTTTTGGAGGGGGGAGGGGTGGGGATGGAGAGGATGGCTGTAACATAAGAGCAATGATGGAATAATTATAAGAAGACAAATGGATTATGGGTTGTGAGGTGCATGGTTTTTAATGGTGTGTTTCCTCCATTCCATGTTGTACTTTCTCATTAAGCAAATATACAGTTTCTGGTATAAATCTCTATAGATTGTGGCATACGTTTAATTGTTTTCAGAGTAATCCAACCATCTTGTCGACCATCATTATCGTTTATATCAGAAAAGGGAAAATTATCATTGAGGCAGATTTGGTTTTGTTGTTCTGTATTTATGTGGTCTTGTAGGTGTTTCTAAACATAAAAGGTACAGTAATTTGCTTACTTTAAATGTGGTTACTGTGAGTTTTTAGATACAAATGTGCTCACTGGCAAACAGAATTCATGGTTGTAGATTTTCTGGTATTATTATGATCATTTGAAGTCTTCCCGAGGCGGAAATGAACATCATATACTTCCCGTCTTTAGCTGCCGGCCTTCATTTTGGTTTTGTAGTCGCTTGATCCAACGGGTGAACCGAAAAAGAAAATGAGCGAAATTGTCCGGGCGCTGATCGAAACTGGGATCTGATTGGTCGCCTTCTTCCTCGTCTGCTTTAATCTTTCCACCGGAAATGCCTTCGCCTCTGTTGAGCGCTGGGTAATGGCGTCCGATCAGCGTGTCAGAGAGAGAAACGTCAGCCACGGGAGAGGGGAAGGGCAGAGCCGGGGTTTGGAGTTGCCACAGGAAAAATTATATGATAATAATATAGGATTAAGTTACATTTTATGGGGGAACTGAGCGGAATTAAGGGAGATGACGATAGACTGGGGATTTCAAAGTCGATCTGGAGCGGAAAAGACAGTCCGAGAGATGATGACGTAAGCGTGGATGAAGGTGGCATGGTTGAGGATAGAGAAATAGCACTAGTGCAAGACAGAAAGGAGATAGAGTAGGATGACAATGAGATCGATCTCTATTTACTTTAGGAACCCGCTTAAATCCTCTGCGACTTCTTTCCTCAAAAGGAAGAAAACCGCATTTTTCTCGAAGAGAGTTTCACTATGTTCATCATTTCCCATTCGTCTGTGCTCATCACCAGCTTTTGCTATCTGTTGTACAGATTCGGTCTCATTTTCAATAATGACATACCAGGTTTTATCAAGTAAGTGGAATGCAAGTGATCAGCGTCTGTATAATGGTAGCAGGTCTGCTTGTTTCGTTACGTATTGAAAACACTTCAGAGAGGTGGTTAATCTGCTGGAGGAATGACACTGTAACGTCGAATATTACAGTTTTAATAATTAACTGACAGAGCTTCCACCATCCGATAAAATCTGGTATTTCTAAAATTGAGTTAGGGGCAAACCTGGATTCACCAGATTATATCTGCTTCATGAATCAGATAAAAATGTCACTAAGTCCTTTAATTTTATCTGGTTTGGCTCTGGAAAACCTAGCAGATCAGAGAGCGTTTACCCTGCGTAAGAAAAGTATCTGGAAAAGTCTGATCCTCAAATTAAGTGAAAACGCTGATCAAGAGGAATAGAAGTTACTCAGCTGCTGGGAACATTCAAATGACATATATGTAGCCTGCACTTGGCTGTTAGCTTAATTCCACAATGTGACAGAATTTACGACCTGTACTTTGTGCTCACCAGCTACACACGTGGGCCAGGGAGGATTTGCCAGCGCTGTGCTATTTTATTCCCTGTTATTTACTAAATTACCCCTAATTATTTCCCCTTCGTTTTCTCGGGCACAAACTCTTCCTCCTACGTCTTGGATCCGTTTCCTGTGCTCACAGTACTTGAAGATAATCAACTCAGTCAGTATCGGCCAGCTCCTCTTCTTTACCCTCCTCGATGGAGACATCTTTTCTCGTCTGCGAACTGTACATTCTCTGCCAGAGCTTTAAGATGGAGTAGGCGCATGTAGATGTTAAGGACAGTGCGGGTGTCTCGAAAAATAAAAAACTTCCAGCATTTCCTTCAAGAAACTGGCTTGGTTGTCGTGGTTTGGCCTGGCCTATAGAGCGTCCACAAATCAGCCTCATGCCATCTTGCCAGTCCTTTTCTTTTATAAAGGACACTGCGAATGTCTCGGGAAAAAAAAACAGAAAGAGACTTCCTTGTAGCATTTTTTCGAGAAACTAGCAAGGCTGCTTTGGTGTAGCCAGGCCTGCAGATCATCCAGAAACCATCTCATGCTATTTTGCCAGTCCTTGGCGGTTGTTTTTTTTTTTAAATTCCTCTTTAAATTCCCGCCCCCCACCGACCCCCACCCCTACCCACACATATACACAAAGACGAGTCTTCTTGCCGCTACTCTTTAAGACCGCTGATCACAGGTCCTCGTCTCCGCTAATGAACCAGCCTTCCCTTTGACATATTGACACACTGGTTTAGGCTGAGCGCTCACCCACAGACGTACGGCACTGGAAATCTTGGCCTTCATTCCCTTTCCCTGAGCCCCAGTTCTTTCTCCATGCCTGCCACCCCTTCGAAATGCCTTGAGTAATTTCGTCCGATTTCAGATTAATCTGACCATTCCGTGTCCCCTTTACCGAGGCACGTAGACCCCCCGAAAGAAATCGATAGCCGAGCATCTAGAAAACATGTCCTCGCTCGTGACTGTTAAATGTATCACTGCTATGATGTAATGCCATTCACGCCCTTAGTCTACGTCAGAGAAAAAGGAAATCAGCCATTTTGTGCTTGCATTAAGTAACGTAGATGCCATCTTTAAATTACATACGTCCAGGAATGGAAGAGAAGCGTGTTGGCATTGTATGAAAGTCGTCCAGAGAGAGGGAGTTGAAAATCACCGAAATCGGGTATATGCTCTGTATGGGTAGTCTTTTAAGGTTTCCCTCTTCTTTCTGCTACTGTTTTATACTCTTTGTCAGCCATTTTGTGTTTGCTCTAAATACGATAGGGGCCATCTTTAAACTGCGCACGTTCAGTAGTGGAAAAGAAGCATAATGGCATTGTACGAAAGTCGTCCAGGGAGAGGACATTGAAAGACACCAAAATTGGGCATAAGCACTCTATGGGTAGTCTTTTAAGCGTTCCCTTTCTTTCTGTTATTATATTTATAAAAACTTGTGTAACACGAAGTGTGCATTGTAACAGCAAAATGTTGCCAACGTCATTGGAACATTGAAATTTCGCCTTCACAATCAAGCGGAGCTGTGAGCTGTGCAATGGCCATGACAGCTTGGTGAGCGATGGTCAGCAGCACTGTATCAGTCCCTGCAGTTTTTAAGGACAATGAAAAATAACGACCTCCTAGCCCAAGGAGTACAGGACACTATCGGAGGCAATCTGTGGGCTTACTTGGGCCTTTTTGCACTCAGGGCAAGCTCATAAGCCCAGCTTCCCAACCAATGATCCAGAATAGAGTTGTGGTGCTTTTTCTTCCAGTGGTGATGTCATTGGCAGCTATCCCTTCCTGCTGGCTCGTACTGGCCATTCCGATCCAACTTTGTTGTTGGTGTTTTTTCAGGGTTTGGAAGCGCAACGTGCAGAACTAGTGCTCTGTTGTACAGAATGATAACTGACTTTGTCCCAGGGACTTGCGGGCATTACAAGCCACAACTCCAACAGTCTTTCTACATTTCCACTGTCAGAGGAATGTAACTGGCTGTTTTGGTCTGTTGCATTGGCTTTTATCGGCTACTGCATTTTTTTAAGTATTGGAAGCGAGAACTGATGACTATTTACATCTACCTTTTGCTTAGACTGAAAGTGAGTTTTGTTGGAGTTGACAAATTAAGAACGGCCTTAACGGTACGCTTGGCACTGTTGGCTGGGATCTTGTGTCAATATGGGCCGCGATATTCCTACACAGATGTCACCGCTTCATATGCAGCATTTTGAAAACCGTCTGTTTTTCTGAAATTGTTGAAGTTTTTGTCCAGGAGACGTTCATGTCTTCTAGATTCTTGGGTGACCTTTGAAATCTGTTAGTTTAATAGCCACACGACAGTTATAAAGCTAGTGATTTGTTT
>JAWQUT010000094.1:1025039-1045039 GCA_033807755.1 Ellobium chinense
AGGCGGAAGGGGGAGGGTGAGGAAGAAGGGTGATGCTACCGTGACAGAGCACTCTGCAAACTTATAACGGCCTTGTACAGACCACTTATTATAGTTAGCTGATAACGGAAATGACACTAATTTTAGTATTTTATTAGTTGCTATACACAGTATGAGCCAGCGTGAGTCAGCACGAGCCGGTGTCACTACATGATCAGCCGGACCATCTCGTAATGTAAACGTGTCAATTGTTGTATGTCTAATCATAGATAACGTGGCGGTTGGGGAGGGACAAGGTAGGGAGCTACGGGAAAGGAGAGAGAGTAGGTGATCATCTCCTTTGGTGCTGCATTGTACACAACGGCACAGTAAGCTGTTACAGATGCAAAGATACAGGCTGATTTGGTGGTGGTGGTGGTAGTGGTGGTGGTGGTGGTGATGTTGGTGGTAGTGGTGGTGTGGTGGTGTTGCTTTGCTATTAAAACTTTTCAACCTTCTCCTCTCAGACATGTGAAAAATAACTTTGGCTATTTTCTTGATAATCGTGGTTTAGGATTGAACGTCCCTGCAGTCTGGGCACATCCATTCACGCATTGCCATCTGCTGAACCACCAACTTCAGATGCAGCTGAGATACTTCACCCATCAATCAGCTCTGGATCTCCTGTTCTTTTTTTTTTCAAGCCCCTGCAACTCTGCCCATATCCTTTATTAATTCCTTGTGATTCCCTCAGTCAATGGAGGTCTAATAGGTTGGTACTGAGTGGATCTGAGACCATCAAGGAAATCTGTGTTGCAGTTAGAATGGCTTCATTAGAGCCAAGTGCATCAAGGCATCACATGTATCGCCCATTAGATTGCAATGTAGTGATAGAAATTAACACAGTGGTAAAGAGTGCTTTTAAAGGTTATCAAGTATACGCTAAAGCAAATGCGGATTACGACACCCTTCATGGAGCCAAATCCAGTTTTGTTCCCTCTTTTTAATGACAGGCAGCTCTGTATTGAATAAATCTAGTTCTCTTGCATGCACTCTTTAATAACCGAAAAAAGGCGGTCTCCGTGACACAGTTATTGTTGTTGTTGTTTTCGTTGTTGATTGTGTTGTTGTTGTTGTTGTTGTTGTTGTTGTTGTTGTTGTTGTTGTTGTTGTTGTTCCTTAAGCCCTAATGAACTGGTGATATGGGAATTTTGATACCCTATGATGAAGTAGCCCCGTTTTGCCCATGCTGCTCTGTGGAATCGATATCCGAGAATGATCGCTGGGCGCTTCGGTTTTTGAGCTTTCCCCAGACTTGTACTGGTCTGTCGCAGTCACAAAATGCTCTGAGGGAGAGCATTATCGGAAACTTTGGGGTTGGTAGGAGTGACGGGCGGACAGTGGATTGCATTCAAAGAGGTTTTGTGGAGGGAAGCGCTCGGGGACTTCCATCGAAACACCTCATCTCAGCAGCTTTCACGTGCAGCGGTGTGACGTCAGCTTATCTCACTCGCAGCCTGTGCCATCTCTTGACAAAGGGGGTCCTATCTATCTATCTATCTATCTATCTATCTATCTATCTATCTATCTATCTATCTATCTGTCTATCTGTCTGTCTGTCTGTCTGTCCGCCTGTCTGCTGGTCCATCCGTCCATTTGTTCATCCACCCCTTCATCTATCTATCTATCTATCTATCTATCTATCTATCTATCTATCTATCTATCTATCTGTCTGTCTGCCGGACTGTCTGTCTGTCTGTCAATCTTTGTCTTCTTACTTATCAGTAGTGTAACTAAAAGAAAAACGAAGAGGATCTTGCAGACCTTTTCTCTCCCCTCCCACCCCCCCNTGACTGATACAAAGAATATCAAATCTCTCCCCACTCTCAGCAAAGATCACTCACTCCTCTCCCACGTCCCCGTGTTCCCCTTTGTCACGCCCCTGCTACGTAATATGTTAATATGATTTCTTGAGCTTACACTGGCTAATCTCCATGCTCATACTGCATCATATTACGTTGAGCCAGCAGCCAGTTTGACCATGTTCACTCACACACAGATGACTGAAGTTTTTTCGCAGCTATGTTTTGTTTTTTTTTGCTTTAATATAATGTGTAACAGTTTTTACTTTCTTCTACCCATCACCTCTCTCTCTCTCTCTTTCTCTCTCTCTCTCTCTCTTTCTCTCTCTCTCTCTTTCTCTCTTTTTTTTCTCTTTCTGTCTATCCACTTTCTCCGTATCTGTAGATGATAGTCATATCAATTATCTGTATTCACGGGCGGCTACTGGGGAAGTTTTGCTTTCTCGTGCTTTACCAGCGGGATTATGCCCCTTCCTCTAACTTCGATCGAGTCCAGAATCTTGGTTGCTCCACTCTAACGAGACTGGCTAGCCATGCTGATAAATTATTCACATTCCATTATCGCTTTGGAATGCCAGAACAAATCAGAATTCTTCCGGTTACTTGTAATGTGTCATCGAGACTCGATCTCATCATGCTGTAGTAGTACAGAACATCTGCAAGTATTAGACAAGATCTAGTGCTGCGTTTTAGTGAAAATGTCAGTGATCTGTCAGACCATAGCGAAGCTGTTTTATCTCGAGAGTAGCTATGGCTATGAAATGACGACATGGTGGCTTTATTCCACTATAAAAAATTAATTATATGTACATTTTTCACTTTGAAATATTAGAGAGATTTTATTATCAAATTCGGATTTCTTAAGCACTGTTATGACAGAGATTGGCTTGCGCAAAAGCTTTTTCTGGTGTTACGATCTAATAAAGTTCAAGTTCGTTCAAAATCTTTACTAGGCATTAGCCAAACAAACTTGACGTGAAATTCAATCACATTCCGATTTTTCTAGTTCGCAATGTACAGAAAAGTCGCAATATCAACAATTAATGCCACATGAACATGCCTCTCTCTGCCATAACCGCTTGCAAGAGATCCGAGTTGGAAAATGAAAGCTCTCTATTATTCTGCTGTGGTTTCACATTCACTCGCAAATGGGTTCAAATGTATAAACTTTACTGCTTGCTGTTTGGCGATATCTAAAGTTTCACAAGATCGCTTGCTCTAGAGGGAGACGAAACTTTGATTGTCACAACGCATCTTCGTTATCAGTGGTAGCCTGTGTAACGCAGGTATGTACAGAATAACAATGCTCATAGTCAATATATTTTATCTTTTCACTTCCTCAGAATCTGGAGAGTGAGATCAAGTTCGGGCCAATGTTGCTTCACCAGAAAGTTATGTCTGTAAGTTTCCTGTCCCTGTATGTCCTGTTCTTCTTGGTCTGTTGATAGTTAATCTAGCTATTTTTACATGAGATTTACTCCTGAGTATAATTGGCCTAGGCTACCTTTTTCTGGAGTAAAGGTATGAAGATGCCAATGTTTTGTTCACTGTTGGCTATAATTATTAGGTTTTACACCTTTCATTAACTTATCCTGGGGTGCCGTGTCAAGATACTTTCCAAATATGTTGTTTAGCTCTTCCTCCAAAATTTGACACAAAGAAAAATGCACATGAACCAGTTGGCTTTTGAGAACTTAGGCAGTGAAGCAGACAACCTAATATTTTACGCCTCTTCACTCAGTAAACAGGGTAACCTTACCCACCTAGCAACAACCACAAATTTTATACTTGAGTGGCTAAACCTCACCTATTCTGAGTCTACACATGTATTTGCACCTATCTAAGTCTTTGAAATTAAAATCCAACCCCAGTTTTCTGATTTTTTAGGGACTATTTAAAATTACATACTTTTTATGCCAGATGCTATTGGCATCTTCATACCTAAAACTGGCCTAGGCAGTCTCTTTATAATCTAGTTATTTCTACCGGAGTTTTACCCATGAGTAAACCTGGTATTAGCTACTTTTACTCTCTAGTAAATATGGCTTTTGCCACTTTTACCCACGGGGATTAAATTTGTCTTCTAAAGCATCAGTTTCAGAATATTTAAATCTTACGTAAGTATAAGTAGCAGGCCTATAGTCTCTGTGAGTATGAGATACATGTACACTTATTAATATGATGGGCTTTGTTCATAATGTTTGTGTATTAGTTTTCTGATCGTCGTTCCTGTTGTTGTTCACCTTCTCCTTCTTCTTCTTCCCCCACCTCCTTTTCTTCTCCTTTTTCTTCTTCTCCTTCTTCTCTTTCTCCTCCTCCTTCTTTTTCTTCCTCTTCTTCTCTCTCTTCTTCGTTGTCTTCTTCTTCTTCTTCTATTTTTTGTGGTAGTGGTGGCGATGGAAGTAAAAGAGTGGGTGAGAAAGTGCTGGTATTAATAACGGTACGTATTATTATGTAGCTGAAGTTAAATATTCTTGTCATGATGGATGATAATGTAATGGTAGTGACGATGATCGTCAAGATGGTGGTATGGCGATCATGAAGGTAACAGTCGAAGGCATGACTAATGGTGACTAATGGTCATCTCTGCCGATGATGATCGAGATGATGGTGCGATGGTCGTGATGACGGTAGCTGTGGGGATAATTTGGTGGTGGTGATAATCAATGATGGTAATTACAATGAGTGAACGAGTGTAGCTCGTGCGCGTCCTGTTGGTGCTTGTTGTAGTGGTGCTCCAGTGGTCGTGATTATGGCAGTGTGTCTGAATGCCGTCAATAATGTGACCGAGAACTGGAGTGTTTGTCTCTTTAATGCCAGACGTCCAGGGTTTGAATCCTGGGGGCAGCAGGTTTCTCCTTTGGTTGGTTGGTTGTTGTTGTTGTTGTTGTTGTTGTTGTTGTTGTTGTTGTTGTTGTTGTTGTTGTATTTAGGTGGTGCCGTTTTGTCAGCGGTCTGACAGGAACCTAGTTCTCCTGCCTGATATAGCTGCAGCTGTTCTGAAATGGGAGTTAAAACCATGAGATACGAAATCTCGTCTCCTGCTGTATTATTGTTGGGATACACACGGCTCTGTATTACACGCAGTGTGCTGGCGATTATGATGTTCAGATCGGTGGAACTAGCAAAATACAAACAAAATGTTTTCTCAGCCAAGGCGTTCAGGATAAAAAAAAAGACAATGGCGGGACTCGAACCCAATATCTTCAGATCCTGAATTCCCTAACCATTTGACCACAAACTGCTCCAGAAATGTTTCTTCACAAAGCCTATGTTTCGCCCAGCTTAGTATATATAATTTGAAATTATCTGTATACAAAGGTATTTCCCAGTATATTTGGTCAATGGTTTATCAGTAGCGCTGGCTGCCTTATCCCCCTCCTTGATAGAAGGAGAATCTTGACATGTGCTTGTGAAGAGCTTGAAGATGAAATCTCTGAGAACCGAAATCTTCAAACTGTAGATCTCTTATCCGTCAACGGGTAATGAGTGTTCCTATTTATAGGCAGTAAAACCCACTCGGGTGGGATTCTCGGAGTCATTTTGGTCATCATAAGGCTCCTTAATTCCTTTGATTTGATAGAAAAAGTAACACTTGAGTCTATATTTGGGCGTTTCAAGAGGACACACCGCGCCTTTGGAGCGTCAGGGGTATAGGCGATGATAGGCGAAGCTGCACAGTCATGTTACATTTCTATTCTTGGGCTGTCGATCCGTGCATATATATATCGTCCATGTTGATTAATAAGGTCGTATCTTCTCTTATGGAATTACAACCTCATACGTAAAGGATGGAGAATATTAGTGATTTTGGCTGAGATAAGCTATTGGCCTGTTTAGGACCTGGAAGGGTAAGAGTTGGCGGCCATGACCTCAGACGAGTCACAATAAAGAAGGTTGCATCTGCACCCGGCACGCTATACCTTCCTCCAGTCAGGGCATGTAAATTTGTGAGTGTGTCAGCTGCTGCTCTCGACAGTGTTTACGAAATTTGCCGGAATTTGGGGACTCGATCCCTGCCCTTGTCTATCAGTCAAGGCTCTTGAGAGTGCCCCATCATATTGCCCTTAAATCGTGCAAAAATCTAAATCATCTTAACTTGCAGCATACTTAAGGTGCCTGACACTTGCACCGCGTAGATCTAACTGTTTGATTTCTTTTTTTTCTCCGGGCAGCGTTGGAACATCTCAACAAGTTTTTAAGTAAAAGGGAAATCCTGGAGCCTCAGTCCATTAGCTGTCGATACCAGTGAAAGCGACAGTATTTCAACATTCGCAACATTCGCATGTTGGCCACAAGATCGCAACGTAACAAAATGAGAGCAACACAAATTTGTCTTATTTCTTATAAGATCACAGTCCAGTGGTTGTTTTATGTTTAGCTCTTCGACAATTTCTTTCTTATGCGGAATTGCGTTCAGCGTTCAAGTGATAGAGGCCCTGAGCCCCTGGAGGCTCTGTTACTGTAACAATCATAATTTATTGTCATTTCTGTCATTTCTCTCCTGGACAATTCCTTAACTGCCAATCCGACCAAGTTATGTCATTTTCGATTTGAATAGATGTATCATAGACGGCCTTCTCCGTCGTCAGTTCAATATGTTTGTTGGCCGCCAGAGGTAGACAGTTTAAACCAGGGGCGGATCTAGGATGGGGATGCCACCTTCATCCCGTCATGGGGGTGGTCACTCCGGTTGCGAAAAGAGAGGTCTGGAGAAAAGTAACTTTTTCTTTTCCAAAGGGGAAAAGGAGGGAACGCAGGTAATGCCACCCTCCCCTATTCCCCATGGAGAGTCCAGTGAAGATTCGCCACTTTCGATTCAGAATTCGATGAATGCCATTCTTCTTCGCGGAGTCACCGGATCTGATGGGAAATATGACAACTTCTGTATGACAGGTTGATAATGTCTTTAATTAGACATTGGGGTCTCCTTTGAATCAGGAAGAATAGGAAATGGTATGAGTCAAAATTAGTCGGAAATTACACCTATAGCTACATTAACCACCAGGGACTAACTTTCCTGAAACCTTTGACCTTTTTCTTTTCTTTGTGCGAAATAGATTTACATTGACATAAGACGTGAGATTCATTTAAATTCTCAGTGATTTAACGGATACGCCTGAAAAGTATTAGTTGACAACATATGACCTGTTTTCAGCAGTGTTTTCAGCAGTGTTTTCAGCAGTGCTGTATTAGATTTACTGAGACCTTTAGTTATGCGAAAATTTGGAGTCCCTTTTTTTTTAATTTACACAAGATGATTTCAAAAGTTGTATATCAAAATAGGACCTATAGTTGTCACAATAAAAAGGCGAAAGCAGAGAATCGAAACATAAATACTCCTGTATGTAATTTCATAGCAAGGTGAAATTTATTACATGTATCAATTAATACAATTCTAAGAGTAAAAAATTTTTAAAAAATTCACGAAAATTTGAACGGTCCCATGTGGATTGTAAGGCTCTAAGCTGTAGCTTATGTAGCTTTTACATAAATCTGGCATCGGTCTCCCGGTGTCTGGAAACTCACTGAGAATAATAAGGGGTCAGTATTCCATGAATTACGTGCGCTCAGGTAGTTGAACACCGCATGGGGCCACTTAGCCCCAGGAGACGTTAAATAATAAAGCCAAATTAGTAAGTAAGTTCAGTGGTGGGGATGATGGAATCATACAGTTGGGGGAAGGGGGAGGATGGGGTCTGGAAAGGGGGAGGGCAAAGTCAATGTGCGGACACTTTTTCTGATAGAATTTTAAGCAAACGTGATGGGCAAATAGACGGCTAGGCGTGCAAGCAAGGAGTGGTTGATACCGGAAATTTGAAAAGAGGATGGGGAGGGTATGGTCGTCAGATCACATAAATTGAGTACATGAAATACTCGTAATATTATTATATCAACGCCCCTTCATAATATTAACTGTGAGCTAATCAGACGTTGACATAATATAAGGCTAGTATCGGTCTGACATAATTATCGGAACCTTTGTTTTTGCGACTATATGACAAAACTTTTTGCTGGCATCTAGAGTTACATAGTGGTGATGAAATGATGATGATGATGATGATGATGATGATGATGATGATGATTGTTATTAGTTCTGTTGTTTGTCCATCATCTGATGAAAAAGTAACGTCCGAAAAGTTATCACATATGTTAAATTCTAATATTTTCCGTCATTTATTTATGGCCAGTACTGGGATAATGTGTTCTAAAGCAGCAATGATAGTGACAATTATTATAATGATAATAATAACGATGATGATTTTTCACTGATGGTGAGGGTGAAGAGGATAATGATAATGATAGCGATGATGATGTGATGGTAATGATGATGATGATGATGATGATGATGATGATGATTGTGGTGGAGCTCCTGGTGACGGTAGTGGTGATGATGACGACGATGATGACATCCTGCTTGATCTGTTCCCTCCTGACGGGAGGTCAATGACCCGCAAAGTTCTGAAATATTTACCAACGAAGGAGGCAATGCCTGCCAACCAGCGACTCCCCAGCAGCATAAGTTTACCCATACGCTTACGTCAGTGCAGCTTGGTTGCGAGTCAATCGATAACCCTAATTGCCTCCTCTGTTCTCTCTCTGATGTCTCGATGATCGCCCATCCTGGCACCGCCTCACGTGCAAATGACCGGCCATTGTGTAGCCCTCCCACCAACGATCTAACCCTCCCCTCTGCTCATCCTCAGCTCTTGCTGGTGTTCGGAAAAGAAGACGGCCAGTCGGACGGCTTCTGGTGGGCGGCGGAGAAGCTGGGCTACCGCTGTACCATAGCCAGGACGCCGGAGAACGCCCTGGAAACCTACCTCAATCACCAGCACGACGTGGTCATCGTTGACGCACGGGGAGGAAGCGGGAGCAGCTTTGATGCTGAGGCTTTATGCAGGTACGGTGGTAGTGGTTGTTGTGATGTTGTGATGTTGCCATGTACATTTGAATCGCTTAAAGGCAATCTGCCTAAATACAACCCACACAGGGGGATCCACGACCCTTTCATTGTAGATGATAGTGCGTCAATATGGTTTATAAGTCTCATATCCAAGCTGATGTCCGCTTACGTGATTTTACATTTATTATTACCCCAGCAGGCCATATCACTCTAGGACTTTCTGAACTCCGTGGAGAGCATACAGTGTCGCTACCATTTACAGGCACTGATCACTAACATTCTAACAATGATCTTCCGCGCCTATAGCCAGGTACCCATATAACAGATGGGTGGACTGGGAAAATTGTGAAAGCGGCATTGTGATGTGCACAGCGCATTTTCTCTATAAAAAAATTGCTCACCAGAGTGTTATTAAGTGCCTTTTTTTACTGTTGTGTGTGGTGATCTTATGAAATCTTTATCTCAGACTGTAGTCGTTACTCCAGCACCAGATTTCAATGTATCTAAGACTCATTAATGATTATCAGATTGAGCAGGCCTTTCGATATTTACATCTCTAAAATAAGTGAACTCCTCCTCTTCTTCTTCTTCTTCTTCTTCTTCTTCTTCATCATCATCATCATCTTGTTGTTGTTGTTCTTCTTGTTCTTCTTGTTCTTCTTCTTCTTCTTCTTCTTCTTGTTCTTCTTGTTGATGATGTTAATGATGATAATGATTCACATCAGTCTTGCAATTTCTTTTGCCTGTTTCACTCCATGACTGTATTTCATCCAAAGACAGACCTCCATTCCCTTGTCGAGATGACAGTATACTGACGGTTCTGACGGTTCTCTGTGTGACTCAGGCTTACAACATACTATGGCCCGTTTCTTATCCTTGATGATGTCATGACGTCATCTTTGTGATAATTTTAATGTCCAGGAAGAATGTCAGATGTGAACATGTACATTTTCTTTTCTTGTTCGAGAAATACTTGTTGTTTTTTTTTCTGCGGGCTAATTTCCTGCCTGTAGCTGCTCAGGGGAAAATTATAAGAAAGAACTGCCACATTCTTACATGCATTACTGTGCTGAATAATTGAGAGCTTGAGCATTAACGACGGGATCTCTTAGCATCGTAAGTATTACGTTAACTCTGCCCAAGGAATACTGCCAAGGATGCATTCAGCACCGATGCACCAATGCAAGCTTTACGAGGGTAAGAGATCGAATCGTCAATGTGCAAGCTTTCAGTTATTTACGGACTTAACCGACAAACTGACATCTCGACTTCTTAGTGCGACAAATAAAATGTTACAAGTTCAAGCTACGAAATGATTAGATCTACATACAAAGGTTTGGTAAAGATAATCATTATCTACTTGCATATATCTTCCTTTCTCCTTTCCTTCTCTCCTTGCTTCCTTGCTTCCTTGCTCCTTTCCTTCCTTCCTTCCTTCCTTCTCTCTTCATTCTTCCCCTTATCTGTGTTCTCTGAGAGGATCCATAAACAGGCTGAGTATTATGTTGTTAAGTAATGCTCATGAATATTTCCTAGGTATCATTACAGCTTCTCTCAACTCCCATATTTTGCCATCATATCTCCTGTTGATGAGCAGTTTCCACCGCATCATTACAAGACCAAGGAATCCCGATAATTAACTGAGTTCCACGGGAAAGTATGAGATGTCAGTAGCTAAGATCTGATAGATGAAGGTCTTAGAACACATGTGATGTATAGCCATGTTCGAGATAAAACCAAATCGCACACCTTCAATCTGTCTTGATGATCTGGTTTCACTCTAACGCTCGGACAGAGTAAGATCACTTGTGCGAACAAGTATTTGAGAAGCTCTGAATACATGGACGTGTCCATATTATTATTGCAATGCTCTTATTTTACCTTACTGTTTTTATATGTTCGTTTATTTTCTCTGATTTCAGGTCTATAAAAGCTACCAAGGCCAGTGAATATACAATTCTGGTGGCGGTAACAAAACGATAGTAAGTATAGTATCATTATAATTATTCCTGTGCTCACAGAAGGCTACAATACTACAACTATCATGGCGTTGTGGTTTTTTCAAAGTGTTTTCTTATTTATATTGTATCCTTCTTAATATGTACATGTTCTGTGGAACTGGCCACAGCGCCTATAATAAACGTCGAATGTGAATCTGAATCTGTGAATGACGTCAAATACAAAAATCATTTTGATTAAATAAAAGTTGTCAATGGAAGATCCGCGTCACAGTTTCTATAAACAGTCGACTCCGGCAATCTGGATAATTACAACTTCTGTGTAATCGCAACATTTTCGATATAACAAATTAATTGAAATTATTATATTATCATTATAAACGCTCTGGATAATCGGAGCGTATGTTTTCCGTGCTTATTCCATGCTCTAGCGGAGTTGCGATAAAGTGTAGTTGACTGTATGTTACTTTGCACGCACTAATTGGTTTTCCTGGGTCTCTGCTATCTTACACGATTTTCGCCTCGCCTCGTATCGCACCGCCTCAAATAACAACTGTTTACTGTACATATAGAGAAAAAAATGGCGGACCGAGTAGTACCGGAACATGCCGAAGCAGCTTTCAAGTAATTCTGATCTGCACAATTATTATTCTGTTATATGTTGGGATCTGATCACCAACTCTCCATTCCACTGGTGTGGATTGGTGATATCTAATGTAGACTTCTATCTGTCAGTAGATTTCCATAGGCGTAGCTGGCAAATGAGGACGAGGAGAGGGGAAGGGGAGAAAAATGGGCAATGGAGTTCACGAGTTGGTGAACCTTTCTGGAAAAGGTGGAAGAAAGAATATTGGACGTTTATCATGAAAGATGGTGAAATGTTGTATGCTGTGCGGAAAAGAGAGAGATGGAAGGAGAGAGAGAGAGAGAGAGTTACCAGCTATATGGTAAATGGTTGTGACGAGGCGTATTCCCTGGAGAGCTGAGAATGTAGCGTAGTGACCTAGTACGCCAGGCTAATCTGGATAATATGTGTGTGCTCTGTGTGTATGTCCCTTGTCGGGACGGAAGGATGCAAGCCACGTCCTTTCTACAGCAGTTAATCTAAGCCTGTTTCTACAACTGTATGATGTTGCATGCAGATAGCCGCTGACACCTCTTTCCCTTTTGCCACGACCATTATTCTCCCCTCCCCTACCACAAATGTACATAATCGCATTATAGTCCCTAAGAAGTAAATTCAAATTGACGTCTGTGCCTGTCACGTGTGAAAACACGAGACGTTTTCAGACAGTTGTGTTTACTGGTCTATTAAGTGCGCAAGAGCAACGCACTATAATCATCTTTGCTGACCGTTATCGGGATTTATGGCCTATATTTTAATCCTCTCATATTAATTACACAGTTGTACATTTGGCCAGTGCTACACAGTTCGACCTGATGTTCGGTTCATTAAGTAGAATCCTGAGTCATGCACATAATTTCCATTGTTAGTTGTGTACACTCAGTGTGAAGTGCCTACATGTTAATATTGTGAATAGCACACTATTCATGTTGTAACCTCCGGCGATGCAGTGTAACGACAGCAAAGGGTAAGTATTCAAAAAGCCAACAAACTAAGACATCACGAACAAAGTTTTTCTTAGTGGGAAAAGTGGACCACGGAACTTTAACCTAGACGCGCGTTTACGAGTGCGAAAGTTTTTGCGTCGAGAACCCGAGAAGAGACTCAGTCCTGTAGACCAGTTGGAGTAAATCTATTTCAACGTGAGAGGAGTACAATAAATTAAGTCATCAACCCCATATCAGATAACA
Source organism: Ellobium chinense (assembly GCA_033807755.1). Classification (NCBI taxonomy): domain Eukaryota; kingdom Metazoa; phylum Mollusca; class Gastropoda; order Ellobiida; family Ellobiidae; genus Ellobium; species Ellobium chinense. The sequence continues at coordinate 1,037,540 of JAWQUT010000094.1, forward strand.
AAGTGCTGTTTTGCTGAGAGCTAAGTGGCTCTATCGTAGGGAACCTTTTTCATGTGATGAAGCACTGACCCTCCGCCCGAGTAGTCATGAATGAAACAAAGTTGCACGGAAGTGGAGTAACATTATGCTCCAGTCTGAGGGCCTGCGCTTGCCAAGTTGTTGGCTTTATCTGACCGTAGAGTCACTGGTACGTTAAATATGATATATTCAGAATAGTTATGGATTGTGTGTTGGTTTTTTTTCACATCGATGACAAGCTCACCTTTTTCCGTGTTCGTGGGATCGTGTCAAAGGATTAAATTCGTGCCTTAATCTGTGACGTAGGCTATGTATGTGTGTCGATGAAATTTAGCTGACGGGTTTAGGGATTCAGAACCTGTGCTCCGCGTTGCGTTTTACCAGGAGACTGTTACTGTTAGTCCGCAAATCTGCAGTTCTGGTAAGGAAATAGTTTCTCGATGTTTTTACAGCGTAATCTGATTGTTCACGGCGCATATTCTGTTGTCCTTCTCTTACACCAGCACTGATTCGATGACTTGTTAAAAGACCAAACACACTGCTGTGTTATCCCGAGAGACAGCCATTCTGTCATTGGACATTATCCTTTTCACGGTCACAGTCAGCGTCATAAGTAGATGAGCGTTTTTTCCAAAACTCTGTAAGGGCACTGTCACTGACAAATGAGTTATTAGTTTATTCAGACATGCAGTTCTTGTTTAATCTGTTTAAGATAAAATTAAACTTCATATCTGAATTCACTTGCAAGTTCAAGTTCAAAGCGTTTATCAGGCCATAGGCCAACACTCATCATGTCACAACACAAATATTCCATGAACACAGTGCACAGTAAAGCGGCATACATATACCTCTTGCACTGTTTCTACTCATTTACCAATTTATCATCTGGTCGACATTTACAAGTTATGACATGTTAAATTAAATAAATATAGAACTGGAAAGAGCAGCTACCCTTACATTATTTCCCTAATCTTGGAAAGTATGGGGAGTCTATTTATTTTTTGGAAATAATACTCTTCTGTTATAATCGGTAAGACCGTGCGATCTCGAATCGCAGGGGATCAGTTCATAATTTCAGGTATGTTTGGTGTTTGAGATTGTGTGATACAGTTGCTTATATATAGACAAAATGTGATGCAGGACTACAACGCTGCAACGACTATAAGAGTTTGGGGTGTTTTGTTGTTGTTGTTTTTTTGTCTTTTTGAGTAAATGAGATTTGAGTTCTTGATGTCCTATTTCATTATGCCTAAATGTAATTAAAACAAAAATAAAATATAAAATATTATCTCTCAGCTGTTTGTTCTTAGGTGTCATTTAAGAATTGTTTATCGTCAATGTTATAATGCTGTGCGCCGTCAGATGTCTAATTTAGCAAGTGATTTATTTCATAAAGGAAAAGATAAGCTGCTGGAAACAATTTTAGCAGATCCCATATCCATTTGAAAGTCATGGCCTTTAACTTCCATATTTAAAAGATTTACTGGTTTCGTTTTAATTTTTCTCGTATTTTTTAATCCTTGTTTTCAGTGCGGAGGATACAGAAGAACCGTCGATATTACCATTGTTAAAGGCAGGATTTACTAGGGTAAGTAGAGCTATTTGTCACTCCAGTATTCCAGAGCTTGCGCATTAAAGGTGGGGTCTCTTACCATCGTAAGAGTTACATTAACTCAGCATGTTGAACATTACTAAAGGTGCATTCAGCATCGATGCACATGTGTAATTTTTACGATGGTTAGAGATCCCATCGTTAATGCGCAAATTGTCAATTTTATTTTGGCTTACAGTCGTAATTGTCTCGTCTTTAAGAACATCTCTCCCCTAACCCTGTAAAAATTTTAAAAAATTCCTCCCCCACATAAGCAAAATATCTCAGGCAAGACGTCACTTTCCCTTACCGATATAACTATCGCATTACAATCTTGTTTGTGTGTTGTCCAGATCGTCATCCCACATTCACAAGCAAGAGCTGCTTGCGAAAAAGGCAGTTATGGTCCTACTTAAACATTTTTCTGGCTATTATCCAAATAATCTCTCTTGATAATTTGATCTTGCCACATAGACATACTATTTCATCATTGATTCTTGTCTTTCAGTCTGTCTAATAATAGTAATAATAATAATGATATTTCATTTAAAACACTACACAGTTACAACCGGGGTTTCACTAGTCGAGATTACCAGCGAAACGTCCAACTAGATATATCTATTAACGTATAGAGATGTACAGTACATGTACATGTACATGTACTTCTATTTCGTTTTCATTTAACAATCGCTTTTCTTTATACGATCTCCACCTCGCTCAGTCGATAACATCTTCTTCTGGAACAGTTATATATGAATTTCATTGTAAAGCAATCGAGCTGACTCTTTAAAATATTAATAAAAAACTATGAATCCATGTATTTCCATCTCTGTGGGTCAAAATTAGTTAGACAGGCACGACAGATAATAAATCCTCAACTCGCCCCTCTCAAAAGAGATTTTTCTTAAAGATTAGGAGGGCTGAGAAGTCAGTGTCTGATTGGCTGAAATCAGTGGGACGGAAAAGCAAGCAGGCATCAAACAAATAAATTCTTTCTTTCGCTGTCTATACTGCAAACCAAATCTACCTCCCTGCAGTGATTCATAATGAAGAGTGCATATTCTGACACCTCTGACCTAGACCAGATTCTAGTGTATAACACTGTCGGCTCTCTCTTCGCGCCATCCTGCGTCATTTAGCTCAGAGGTTCACAAATTATCATGCCTTGATTACCCTTAGATTGCTCAGCAACCCGGCTGCCCTGCCCCAGTTTACTTTTACCCCAGACGTACTAGCCTATACTGACTGCTGGTTAACTGATTTTAGGCGCGTAACATAGTGCATCATACAATTTACTGTGTGCATTTCTGATGCTTACGATGAAATTACTGCGAGCTCTAGTAAACCTGTAAGCTGTCTTGTCTACGCTAAAGACTCCTCTACTGCTAAGCTCAGCGCGTTTTATAAGAGGCATGAAGATCTGTGTATCTTGTTATTTAGGCCATATGGAAACACATGTCTTTTTTGCCATTGATGTCTTATCTCCTCTTGATAATGTGTCTCACTGAGGGCTTGCTTACCAAGAGATGTGATAGTATGCCCAAACTATGAGAATCATTGTTCTTGTATATTATGTTTCCAGCTGTTAGATAGGTTATTCTTTAGAATGCTGTTAGTCTGCCCACGTCTTTAGCCTGTCTGTACCCAAGTCAGTCTCTATCTATCATTATGATCTTTATCATGCTTTTCTTCTGCCTAAGTCTTTTGTCTGTCTGCCCTTTAGTCAGTCGCCATCTATTATTATAATCTTTGTCATGCCTTTGTTGTGTAACATTATACATTAAAAAAAAAAACAGCTACCTGTGTCGGTGTAGTGTAGATGTCATGCAATCTCAAGTTTCACTTAGTGTGTTTGGCATCCTGACATTATTTCTCGCATCAGAAAATGGAGGCGTCAGTGCGAAACATTACTCGGCCCTTGAGTCCATTATCTGATAAGATCTTGGGACAACCTGGATTTTTTTTTTCTCTATGAGTAACATACGAGCGGCGTAGGGCGCTGGGCGCTGACTGTGCTCATTAAACACTGGCTTCATGTGGATAAGGATCACCATGACGAAAGAGTGTTCAGAATCCATTTATGTTTAAACTCATTAATCGACCTTTTTTTTTTTTTATAAATAAAAAACGGAGGATGAGAATACTGTGTTCAGAGGCAACGTGCTGATGAGAGCTGAAATAAATGCACTAGTTGTGAAGAATTGTTTTATTTTTTTTTTATGAATTAAAAAACGAAGTCAGAGAGTAGAGTGTTCAGAGGCAAAGTGTTGAACGTTGAAATAGATATAGTAGTTGGTGAAGATTCTTGTAGTTCTTTCACCTTGCACTGAACTCATCTACATGTAATCGCATGAAAAATTAAACAGAACTAACGTCTTAATTTAACAGTATTGGACACAAAGTTTAAAAATTATATTAGATTTAAATGATATTTAGATTTTATTAGATATTAGATATTCAGGTTTGTGTTGCGACTGCACACTGTTATGTGGTCAATGTCATCGAAGGGAAGCAAACATTTTCAAGGCGAGTTTATTTGGGCTGGAGAGGGCACTGATTTGGCTGGTTAAGGTGGCTCTTGATTTATGTAAACCTAACACGATGTTATTGCAGCAGCGAGTATTTTGAGATTTGGTTACAAAGAAAACATGTGACGGTTTAAATTTCCTGTTGGAATCACCCACAACAAAAGTGCGGTTGCGATCAAAAGCGATCACGTGTCAAATATGCTTGAGTATTAGTTTCACACTGGAATTTCCCTTCGGCGACTGTAGCACCAGTTATCATTGCATAGATTTGTTTGAAACTTGTCCATAGAACCCCCTTGTCTTAATACGACATTTAGGCTATTGTAGTTGGTATTTCTAATGCCCGCAAAGACCCTATACAATTACGGAAGGTCAAACAAGTCTGGAAAAGTCCTCAGACATTGTAGAACTACATCCTACAGTGTAACACCCATATGATCATATAAATACAGTCTGTTCTAGGCTTTTATGAATACCACTTATTTTAATCTGAACATTACGGGCGTGTCAAAGTCTCCTTATTCCAATGCAACTCCCAGACGCTTTTCACAGTCAGCACGAGCCATGTAATCTAGACCTGTAACTAAATCTGGATTTGAGCTTCTAAATTTGCTTGTGGACTACCACAGCTTCTGCTCACGTTCTTCCTTTGCGGTTTTCTTGTCAGTGGGTACAAAGATAACAATTTCAAAATAGATATGATGATAATGTCAAGACATGCGGAGGTGTTCCCGGCAGGTAGATTGGAAACTGTAAGGGAAGAGCTTTTACGTGAATTTTTTTCAAGCCTGTGGCCGTATGCATAAACCGTACATTAGTTGTATTGCGTTAACCACAGTGAAAACTACTAATGTTTTCTGAGTTTCCTGTGGTTACTAACGTAAGAATTATGTATTTGGCCACTGGTATAGTGACAACTGAGATATTGTCGACTCCACATAATTGCAACTCGTCGGTAGCCTAACTAGTGTTTCGATTAAACGAAGACGCGGTCATCCAGTGACTTTTAACAGAAAGGCTTGAATGTCACTAAAAGAGGTGTACGCAGGAGACGCTCGTGACCTCGGAAAGTAACAAAACTGACATCTATAAAAATGCTTTTGGTTGAATTTTATTACACTGAGATATAGGCAAGGAATGCCGTAGCTGACCGAATAATTGGCTACATTGTGTGACTTACAATTACAGAGAAGTCAAGAAACGAAGCCTCCCGGTTCACTTTTTACGACATATACATTAATTATATATTATACACCGATAAACTATTGCCATTGTGCCGTGCGCTATAGTGAGCCCAGCAGTGACTCCTAAATTATGGTGGAAAAGTCGTGTACTTATAGTGTGAAAACTTATACTTATGTAAACCAATTCAAAAGCAGCTGATGTGAGAGATTTTTGGACAAGTCTGTGACATTATTATACCTTCCTAAATATACTTTTCATCACTATACGAGCCAGCCGATCATGTACATTTTTTTTTTTCGGTCAGGTGTTAAGTTTAGTGTGACATCGTTCACAACCCTAGCGTCACATCCTGATACTTACGCCGCCTTGTTCACAACACGACATCCAGGAAGTCCCTTTATAGACACGGACATAGTTACGTGACTCATTAAAATTTGTATTCGTAGTAGGGGGGTGGAATACGCGCGCAGGTTGGCCCACCAACGGCACGGTTGAATAAGGTTTATTAAAGTGAGTTCAATTCATTTTCATTCATTCGAACCCAGGTTACATAGTAACATATGGATGGTCAAACGTTGATAACGCATGGCAATACAGTGACAAAACAACATAAATACATAATATGGTATATAGATAAAACAACACAACTGCATATTTATATAGCCTACTAAATAAAGGACATGAAAATGAGCAACAAAAACCGACACAGCAATATTCTCCAGTTTGTATGGTAATGGTTATGATTGGGGAGGAACTGTTTCCTAATAATATGATCGAAAGTTCAGGAATTTAGGATAATTTTACAAAAATTGGCAAGATTTAAAAGGATCTGTTGGTTTTGATTAGAAAAGAGTTCATGGGGTTTTTGAGTATTGGGGTGTCTGTAATATCTGTCTTTCAGAAAACAAAGAAAAAAAAAAGCCCAAGCCGCAGTGTGACATGTGGGCCCACATTTACAAACGACGAATGACGTGATAGAGTGAAAAATCAAAGCAAACTCTGTCAAATAATAAATTAAGAAATCAGTCAATCGACCAATCAGCTCACCAGTCAATCGATCGCACAAGTCATTCCGTTTATCAATCAATATATCAAAAGATTCACTCTATCTAGGACTCAGATCAAGCATCTATAGAATAAAAAAAAAATCTATGAAAGCAGCAATCCTTATCAGTGATGTCCCTCACAGTTCAATTCAATTCAGTTTTATTTAGCTCTTGTACAGTATTACATAAAAGCAAGCAGTACAGCAAATGGAAACGTACAATACATAATGAATACAGGCAGAATTGTTGATATTTAAGGACACCCTCTATACAAGCCAAATTGTTATGGTTTTTGTTTTATTTCTACGGCGTGTCTATGGTCTGTTTTCCTTCGAGCTAAAATCTGCGCTTTGAGAGTATACCTTTCCTGCCCCTAATGGCGTTTTGCACGAGCTAAAATCTGCGCTTTGAGAGTATACCTTTCCTGCCCCTAATGGCGTTTCGCACCATCCGAGTAATAGCTTTTAGTGCTTCTGTAGTTTTTTGGTTTTTCTTTTTTCTGTTTCTGTGGGTTGGCCACATCCAGATTTAGAGATTCCGTGGTGTATGAATTTACACTTTTTGCCGTCTTGTCTTACGCGTTTCTCACGGATAGCCTTCATGTCAGTATGACTTACATCCGTGTTCCTGGATGATCGAAATACCTTATATATATAATTATATAGCTCTATCCGGTTGAGAAGAGTGAGAGGGAGTGAGAGATTTGTAAAATGTAAGTTGTGTTTGCGTTTTAGTCTGTCTGTCTGTCGTGTCTGTCTGTAAATATTAAGTTTGTCGGCTGATCTGTCTGTCTGTCTGCCTTTCCGTTTGCCTGTCTGCCATTGTGCTTATCTGTCTGTTTGTCCGTCCCTCCCAAAATATAGTAATTTAGCCGACGACCTGTTCTCATACTGCAGTATAAGACTCTGTTTGATCTATTTCACTGCCAGTAGTGGCGGACATAGAATTTCAGTTATCTCAATAGTCAAAATATCATGATCCAAGTACCGAAAGTATCGAATCTCATTTTGATGTGATGCCCAAGTGTAGGGAAGGCCTGAGGATCGCGTCACAGTTTTCAGACATTTTCGGTATTCAGGTAGATACAATACTGAGGAATATGTCTGCGATTATAGGTTTGATAAAACAAGTC
>JAWQUT010000094.1:1047539-1053007 GCA_033807755.1 Ellobium chinense
AGTCGCTGTCTTCCCCAACTCTTACAATATACAACTTTGCATGTCAGAATGCTTTTCTTTTACTTTTATAATCTAAAGTCTGCCTTGACTGATGCAGAAAATAGATGGTGCAGCTCTTACGACTGGGAATTTCCGTGAACCTCTCCAACTTCAAAACCAGGATATCGTAGTTAATTAAGAGCTTACGTCATAATATGCGTGTATTCTCTCCTCTTCTCCTCCTTTTCCCGGCTTTTCTCTGTCGGCGTAGCTTAATGACCACTTTATTCTTCTCTTATACCCGCCATCATGCTCTCGTTTTTACTCTCTCTCTCTCTCCCTCTCTCTCTCTCTCACGCACACACACACACACACACACACACACACACACACACACACACACAGACTCTCTCTCTCTCTCTCTCACACACACACACACACACACACACACAGACATATACATACATACACACACACATTTACACATACACACACATTCACTCTCTCTCTGTCACACACACACACATATATATATACATACACACATATACACATACACACACACACACACTCACGCTGCCTCTCACACACACACACACACACACATACATACATAAGCACATACACACACATGCACATACACACACACACGCACACAAACACCCACACCCACACACANCCCCCACACACACACACACTCTCTCTCTCGTCTCTCTCTCTCTCACACACACACACACATACATACACAATACACACACACACACACACACACACACACACACACACACACACTCAAACACACATCATGCATAATCTTTTTGGCTGCCTCGTTTGCCTCTTGTCTACATTCGGACGTTCACCAGAAGACATCTTGGCCGCTTCATTCAGCTCTGAAATGCTTTGTATTAGACTGCTTGTCAAGAGCCACTTGAAGATCGCATTGCGTGTAATTTTCCAATCAATAGTTCGGCATCTTTTCTAAGGCAATCATGCTTTGGGAATAGAAAGCTGACGTTGGATTTCTTGAGCCAGCCTTGACATTTTCCGTCATTACGATGAACTGGAAGTCTTTGTCATTTTGTCTTCATCTGAATATAATCGTTGATTGTCAACGTCATCAGTGGCTTTTTTTTTCCCTCGTTCTTTCCGCACTGTTTCTGAAGCTTTTTTTTTTCTTTCGTCCTGTCTGTTTTACAAATTGCTTCTTGTCGTGTTCCTACTGGTTGTTGTTACTGTTATCTTTTGGCTTAGTCACGGGAGATGTTGGATCTGACTGTATTCATCATATTGCCATAAATGTTCTTACTGCTTCTGCTGCTGCTGCTGCTGCTGCTGCTGCTGCTGCTGCTGCTGCTGCTGTTGCCGCTGCTGTTGGTGTTGTTGTTGCTGCTGCTGTTGCCATTGCCGCGGATGCTGCTTTTGCTGTGGTTAGGCATGGTTCTTGCTGTCGTTGTTGTCTTCGTCGTCGTTATGGTCCTTGATCTTTTTATTTCTTTGTCTTCTACTTCTTCTCTTTATTTCCTCCTTTGACTTCTGCTGCGAAGATAACATTGCTGGGAAATTAATTAGTCTAAAGAAAGCTGTCATTATCCTTTTCTTGTAATGAGACAAGGGGAGACCACCCTGGGCGTCGGTAAAGAGGTCACTGTGTATTCAAGTTCAGTCTACGCACATCCGTATACATAGCGATTCCAATATCTCCTGCAGATTATCATCTTGTATGATATTCAGCCGTATCACATCGGGCATTACGGTAAGACGATGCCAGTGTTTGTTTTTGGGTTGGTTTTTTCTCCACTGTTGGCTGCATAAGACTTGACACCCCTCATTAACTCATCAAAAGATCCCTTGCCAAAATATTTTCCGCAAAAATAGTTTTTGACTCCTCCTCCAAAGTTTAACACATTGATAACTGTCTCCGGACCAATCAGATTTCAATAAATTTGACATCGAATCAGACTACCTAGTATTTTAAAGCCTTTTCTCATAATAAACAGGTTAACCTTACCCAATTCGCAACAACCACATAGTTTATACGTAAGTGGCAAACCCCACCTATTGTAAGTCCACAAAAGTATTTGCATCTAGCTACGCCTTTAAATCCAACCGCATTTTGCCCTCCTTATGGCCAATTTTCTGAATTTACAGGGACTATTTATGCTTGCATACTTTTATGCAAGATATTTTTAGCATCTTCATACCTAAAAGGCAGGAAAAATATGAATCCACCTTTAAGTTCCAGGAAAAACAGAATCCGTCTTCTTCAGTAACCTAAAGAAATGCTTCTGTAACAAACGTAGTCCATTATCTGCCAGCCCTGAGAAAAGAAAGCATCGGATACCCGGTATCGATTTACAGAAGCCAAGTTTTGTCTGTGTCCCAGATTGGCCGTGCCCAGTAGATATTGAAATAGAGTCGAAAGTAGTCCGGTTGTTTCTCTCGCACGTATGTGTTTACCAGAGCGACCGGAAAGCTGTATTGTGTCTATTCTGGGTTTCTATTTATTATTTTTTCAATCCTGTATGTTTAACCTCATCCCTGATTTTCCAGTTGCTTTGAAAACCGTGAGTCGCTGTCTGTCCTTGCCTGCGGAAATAGAACTTGTGATCAAAGATGTTGAGTCTTAGAAGTCAGGCTTTTGTAAGATTTTACCACCTTCGATCCCACTCCACACACACACACACACACACACACACACACACACACACACACACACACACACACACACACACACACNACACACGTATACATAATTACTTGAACATCTCTTTCAAGAGTATGGTTTAATTTGTTTTTCTCTCTTCTGCATTTCAATACACTATAATATCATAGATCAAAAATCCTTTTCATTTTATGCTGCTCTTGTGTATTTTGTATAATGACTGAATTATCGCTGCTATTATAGGACGAGCTATTTCTGAAAAGAATTTCAGAAGGCGTCATCCTGCGATTTAGCTAGACTGGATGATGACCTTCGTCATTGGCACATGTAATCTTTGAACTGAAGCGTTGTAAGCGGGAACTTCCTTTTCGCTGTAGGCTAACTAGATAGCCTGTGCCACTTTGAGTTTACAGAGCTTTGGCAGGCTCAACCGAGTGCATTCAATGTCCTTGTCATTAACAGAGGCGGTGCACTATTAAGAGCTGACGAGGCTAAGCCCCACTACTCGGAGCGGGGATAGAGAGATCACGAGAACACAGATTTATCGTAAGAAAAGAATGGGCGTTATTACCTTTCCCAGTCTCCTAAAGACCCGAAAAGATACCAGCCATTTTACCCCCACAAGAAGACTGGACCACGCACCGCCACTGGCCAGGAATACTTTAGATAGTTAGACGAGCATCGATTTCACTACTGAACGCGGGGATAGGAAGATCATCAGAACACAGATTTATCATAAGAAAAGAATGGGCATTATCACCTTTCCCAGTCTCCTAAAGACCCGAAAGGAAAAAACTGGACCACGCACCGCCACTGGCCAGGAATACTTTAGATAGATAGACGAGCATCGATTTCACTACTGAACGCGGGGATAGAAAGATCATGAGAACACAGATTTATCATAAGAAAAGAATGGGCATTATCACTTTTCCCAGTCTCCTAAAGACCCGAAAAGACACCAGCCATTTTACCCCCACCAAAAAAAACAAAAACTGGACCACGCACCGCCACTAGCCAGTAATACTTGTATTTTAGACAGCAAGGCGAGCATGGATTTCACTACTGAACATGGCATCGAATTTCAGTGTGAATTCGGCATACGAAAATGTGGATTCGCCCACCTCATTAATGTTATCAATATTCACACGTCAGCCGTGGAGAATAGGGTCAATCCAAGATTGAGAATGTCTACTCTGACCGTTCCCCTCGCTAAGTGCACTATCGGCATGAGTACTCACGAGCCACGTCTCTCATTCAGAGCAGCTAATCTGAGCCTAGCACTTGCATAAAGAGGAATTGGCAGCCCTCATTATGTGATCCTTTATTTTCCGTTAGGACAACAGTCGACATTCTAGTTACAATATGTCAGTACAAGTGTGGTAAATATGAATCTTCAGTATAATCCTAAAGAAGAAGCACTTTCTCTCGTCTTGAAATTTGGTTTCCTTAAAAGCTGAGCTCCTCAGTGTTTACCTGGGACCATTTTCTGATCATAATGATTAAATTCCTGCAGGACTACAAATTATCAATCCGTATAGTGTTGTTGATTTTTCCCTTTTCATGTGAACAGAATGATGATAATGATGATGATGATGATGATGATGACGACGATGGTGATGGTGATGATGGTGAGAACTTAAGCCTAACGTCATGATACGTGTAAGCCTTAATATTCTTCAATATTAGCGCGCAGATTCTGTGTTTTTGCATGTTGACCGCTTTCAACGTTAAGAATTTAAGACTCCTGCCTTTGCTCCTTGGCCTTGTATTTCATTATGAACTATTTCTCTTGGGTCTAATAAAGTGCCAAAATCTGGCATCCACACAGCCATACTGGTGATCCCCGATTCTCAAGACCGACATGATTTCGACTTCGGCTTGCATTACTTTCTTTTTATTTCCTTCGGTTGAACAGTACTGAACACTTTACACAAAAATATATTTCAAAGAAAAAAATTCATCGGGGACTTCTTTTTTTTTCCAGGAAGCAGTAATCAACACCCAGTATCTCATGCTAACACTTCCACGCACAATTACTGTGGTTCACGGTTCATTACCTGTTTAGGTTAATTTCTCTGTTATGGACATGGCATCAAATACACCACTGCATTTTCTGCCGCACCATTTACTGTCTGGCCACAATAATGTGGATCATGTTTGTAAACACGTTTCAGGTTTCAAGTTTATTTATTTAGGCGAAAAGCCAACCATATACAATATAACATCACATCAATACAAAAGAATGAATGAAAAAAAAATAACATAATATATTATAATTATATACAACTGTCTCTTACATTTAGACATTGACATCTCTGTCTCTTTCTCTTTCTCTCTGTGTCACTATCTCTGTCTCTCTCTCCCACTAACTTTCTCTCTCTTTATCTCACACACTTTCTCTCTCACTCACTCACTCACTCTCCCCATCTATGTTAACAGTTACAAGTTTCACAACATCCCATTCAATCAGACGCATCTCTGTAACAAAAACTAACAACTAGTCTAGTAAGATACAGTTTATGATAAGAAAGTAGCTTTTTAATGGAACTCTTTCAGCAAGCAAGCACTACTCTTTTTATAGCACTACCCTCTTTTCATAAACTGAACAACATAAGGGCGTTCTGGTGAGTGGACCTTATGAAGCTGTGTAAGCTTTGTGTAATCTCTGTAGTCTTCAAAAGACTGCTGTACTGTGTCTGCTTGTGCTTATAATGAACTCGAGAAATGGAATACGGTAAATATTGAGCAAATCATGAGCTTATCTAGTCATGAAATTGCTCCTGCGGTGTGGCAAACTCCTTGATATCGAAACAGAACCCCCCCCCCC
>JAWQUT010000094.1:1057070-1075666 GCA_033807755.1 Ellobium chinense
GTGTGTGTGTGTGTGTGTGTGTGTGTGTGTGTGTGTGTGTGTGTGTGTGTGTGTGTGTGTGTGTGTGTGTGTGTGTAACATACGACCTTATATATTCACTATGGCGATATTGCAATAAATAAAAAGATTACACCCACTATAATTACTATATAATTACCGCCACTCTAAACCGTCTCGTGGCTTGCGTAACATCCGTACCAAAATTAGTTGTCGCACTGAACCCGATGTCCTTTAGACGGCCTGCTCATGTCATCATTTCCCAAGACACTGGAGATGTGTGTGTGTGTGTGTGTGTGTGTGTGTGTGTGTGTGTGTGTGTGTGTGTGTGTGTGTGTGTNNTGTGTGTGTGTGTGTGTGTGTGTGTGTGTGTGTGTGTGTGTGTGTGTGTGTGTGTGTGTGTGTGTGTGTGTGTTCACAGACCGCCATTCATAACCTCCTAGCCTATGTTATTGCGTCTGTGGGTAGCGTCTTTGATGGATAAGTGGGAAGGGTCTCTGACGCTAGTGCGAAGCTCCATGCCTTCTCATTCAAGACATGCAAAAAGAAATCCTTCACAATGGGCCGAGAGCATAGCTAATATTAATAATCCCCGTTCTCCCTAACTACCTCCCCGCTTTTAATTTTGTATACTCACCGGACGTTTAAGACACGCACGAGACACTAACATTTCTTAACCCGTCGGTGCACTTAGCCTGTAATATGACAAAGAGTTCACCATCACGACCTGCTCTCAGCGGAAGTATGAGAAGAGCAAGGGAGTTAATCATTTTCAGTGATAATCTATCATGCATTTGGTCTTTAGGGATGTATTTCCTTTTTAGTTTAAGGTGCTTTGGGAAGAATTTACGGAGCATCATGCAAATGGGGTTGCAAAAAATGAGGATAATGAAAAGAGGTTATCTGACAACTGATTGTTTGTTAAAAAAACGTAGCCTATTTCTTCATGAACTGTCCGAATGAAAAAAAAAATAGCATAGCTTGCCAAAAGACGAATCAGTTCTCTAGTATAATGAATGCCAGATTGTACCCTGATATTGAATTTGTATGCTGGATTTCGCCAGTGCTGAAGAGTGTGGTGTAAATTTATGCATAACTTTATCGATTCCATCCATCAGCCTGTGCGGGGTGACTGCCCCTCTTCCTCTTGCCTTTCTTGGGTCTTTCTTAGAAGCTCTCTCATTCTTTGTCTCGCTCCCAGCCCCCCCCCCCCCCNCCCCCCCCTTTCCCCTCTTTGGACTGTTTTGTCTTTCTTCGATTCCGTTGACCTCCCGGTTGCTGGCATTCTCCTTTTCTTCACTGAAGTACCCTATCAGTAGCAAGTACAACTCTTTTCGCTTAGCGCCTCTAGTTCTTTCTTCACACCGCCTTCGCTCGTCCTTCTAATCCTTTTGTTTTTCAGTCCTCCAGAGAATCGCCAATAAATCGATGTCTTGGCTTAATCTATCTTCTCGTGCGCTGTTGTTTTGTTGTTTTTTTTTCTTCTTCTTCTTCTTTTACAGAACCGATTTACTGCTAAAGTAAATTCCACACAACTGTCATTAGGTTCTGGCAGTGGGGTTTTTTTTGGCAGTCATGCGCCCGTATTCATATTCAATGACAGATAGTCTAAATATTGATCTGAGTCGTCGAGCTGGTTTAAGGTGTCTTCTAACACTTGTTAGCTGTGGGGGGATTACATCAGACGTCATTCAGAATGGCTGACGTTTAGTGCCATCGTTTAGAAATCACAGTGAAGCTTTTGACCTTTGAGACAGTCATATCATGATGTAATGCCGAGACTGACATTCCCACTTGTGATCCGGATTTTCCAGGAGGTCATCAGTCTGGAATATCTGAGAGTCCTTTCGCTTTTGTGCCACAGTCGGTATCATTGATTCTGTTGGTGTTCTGTAAATGAGATTGGTCGGTACATGCTAAGTATGCTAACGGATAAAATGGAAGGGATTGTTTTGTTGTTGTTGTTGTTGTTGTTGTTGTTGTTGTTGTTGTTGTTGTTGTTGTATTTTTTAGTCATTTTTTCAGAAATCTTACTAGTCTACTATGTTATGAACAAAGCTTGCCTCTTTGAAATTGTGCAAAAATTTGCAATAAAAAAATGCAGAAGACAAGTTCGGGTAATATTTGGGAATTTGCGCAATTTTTATTGGATGTTTAACCATCGTAAGACTTACACAAACTTTCCATGTCAAACTCTGCTAAGGGTGTATTCAACACCGATGCAGTAATGTAATTCTTACGATGGGACGCGATCCCATCGTTAATGCGCAAGCTCTCAATTCAACAGGTGCCTCCGATCCTTGAAACGCCTCTTTGTCTCTGTCTTGTTGGCTTTACTAAACGCGCTCTAGAGCTGCTGCGGATGCCCTGTTCGGACAATGAGTTCATAACTTGAACGTAAACCATGTTCTCATTGTTTGACATTATTACGCGCGAATCACAGGCGGAGTTATGACAAGCCAGCTGGTTTGTACAGGATCAGTTACGTTCAAAATTATGGCTTTTAATGTGCGTCATTTTATGCGGTCATGAAAATAGCTGTCAACCTTTTCATGCCATATTATTATAAATTGCCCCTCACTCTACCATCGCCAATAAGTTAAGTGGAAGCGAGGTTGGGGTTACCCTTGTAATTTCTCAACATGGAAAGCGGTTTTATTTCTTTCTAGCAAAATGTTATTGGCATAAATCGATAATATTCATGATACGGTTAGCTTACGTGAATGGCATCTTTCGTAATAACAACAATTTTTAATATATAATATAAATTACACTGGTAAATTGCAGCTCCATTTGATTGCAACTTTTGCATGCTTAAGTGGAATCGAATGTGTCTGGTTTTAGTAATATTTGTAGAGGTATTTTCAGATTTAATGTAAAAATAATATGAAACCCCCAAGTCATGTGACGAGGTTACTTAAAATAAACGATAATGGCGACCCTTAATGACGTGAGGTCTAGTACAGATCACTAGGGATGGAAATAGGAAACTACGCGTTTTAACTGTAGTATTTCTTAATAGCTCATTGCTATAAAGTTCGTGTGTGGCATTTAATATAATAATGGACAGTTTTTTTCTGCACGGGAATACATCAGGTCACGTGATAAAAGTCCAAATTTTGTGTTTTTTCGGATATGCCTGACTGGCGTAAATCCCTCATTATGGTATTTAATAGAAGGGAAATAGAATTACAGCAGGAGACATTTACTGTGTCTTTAACCCAGACTTAAGGTATCGAGCACCTATCGAGTGGTCAGATCACTGATTATAAACAATCGTATTCACCTGCATTCCCCCTTGTTTGCCAGCAAACGTCAGGGTGTACAGTATGAAGAGATATGTGGTTTAAGGCAGGCATTCAAGTTAAAATTTTTATATACAGTCTTAGCCTTATAAATATTAAGACAAGAGTGTGTGAGGCGTTTGTATTAGCACGTTGTCAAAACCAGCCTAATTAATACTGGGGAACACGTCAGAAGGAGAGGTGTCTGTCTCTGAAAGAAACTTGTGAAGTATTTTGGGCGATGACACCTACTTTTTTTTCATTAAAAATATAGAGCAATAGAAGTATTTTAACCTGCATGGGACAAATATTCCTAAGTCGCTATAGAATTTGTAGGATTTTGCACAGTTCCTTTGTGAAGGTCAAGGAAGAAAAAAAAACGATAGGTGCTAAAGACCTTAAATAAAGCTGCTGAGGTCGATTGCTTGCGACATTGTCCGAGGCTTGTTCCATACACATGCTGTGGGGGACAAGTTATAGATCTAGACCGGTGTCACAATGACAATGACAATGACAAAAGGATTTATTGCAGTAGCATCTTGTTAGAAGGTCCACAGCATTTCAAGCAGCGTAAAATTTCAGTCTTTCTCTTCTCTCAGTTTACTTGGTGGTCGATTACTGTGATCCAAAAAAATATGATCGTGGGCGTCTTAAACAAAAGACGCAAAACAGAAGCGTATAACTTTAAAGACAAAAGACAATACGGCTACATATTAATCAGGCGTCTTTTTTAGCGTTGCTGAGCCGTTGTCTTAATGTAATCCTTTGGTTGCTTTACTGGGTGTCGCAATATCATATTTCCACATAATCTTCTTCTAAGGCTTCAAACACATTTTTTTTTTGGTGATGGAGAACAGTATGTTTTACTCAACTCGTAGCACTGCTGCCTGTGGGTTGTCGTATTTGTGTTCACACTGCTGCCCCCAGGGCCCTAACTAGTACATCCACACACCCTGCAATGCGGGGGAGAAGACTGGAAAGTTACGATAAACTTTCTCACCAAATTTCAGCTAGAAATGGCCCAAAGTTGTTTTTTTTGCTTCCTTATGCGTTTGAAAACATCCAACAAGAGCATGCCACCCTGGCCTTCTTAGATTCCTGCAAGACCGTGGAATGTCATGTGTGTATATTTCCCTCCTCAAAATTCTACCTTAAAAATAGACAAATGATCAAAATGTTCGTTCAAATTATAGCGAGAAATGACCCCAACTTGTTCCTTCTAATTTTTTTTTTTTAACATTTTCAGGGGGAGCGTGCTCCCGGACCCCCCCCCCCNNNNCCCCCCCCCC
This sequence comes from Ellobium chinense, assembly GCA_033807755.1. Classification (NCBI taxonomy): domain Eukaryota; kingdom Metazoa; phylum Mollusca; class Gastropoda; order Ellobiida; family Ellobiidae; genus Ellobium; species Ellobium chinense. Next base: position 1,061,641 of record JAWQUT010000094.1, read on the forward strand.
CCTCACCTAACGCTCTATTGACACACATTCAGGCTTCCCCTCTTTCCCCTTCCCCTTGCCCCCCTTACACCTGCTGTACACAGAAATGATTCAAATGTACATTGGGTCAATAGTATAATCATTATACAAAGCCAGGGCCTCTGTCGTATTTTTAAAAGGGTTAATACATGAAGGTCGGAAGAGGAGAGCAGAGAGCTCCTGAGCGATGATTTAGCCAAGGGGAGGGAAAGGAAGCGGAGGTCATAGTTACGACCCTGCGACCCTTGCTCTGTTTTGTTGTGTTGCAATCGGTTTAAACATTTAAGGACAAAGTGCACGCGTGCTGCAAGATGTGTGACAAAATGTGTTTTTTATTACTGTGCAACATGACTTAGCCCCGTGGACGAGGGTTAAAGCTTGTATTGCAGTCAGAAACCCACGCTGTCAGAGACACCTACGGGCAGCGAGTATCGACAAGCGACGGTGAGCGAGTGGCCCCAGCAAGGGCATTCTGTAATCGCATTCTGTCACGTCATTATTTTTGTTTCTTCCTCTTTCTTTGCAGAGATACGAAGAAAACAGCAGTCTATCGGCGTGTATAAACGAACTCCAGACGTTAGAAGTGGGTGAAGTGCGGTCCAGTCTAAAGTTGCAGGCCTGCAATGGCCTCTTCATGGCTCTGGAAAATGTAGCAGAGGCTGTAGAAATTACCAACTGTGATCATGAAATTCAGGTGAGTTAACCAGACGTCATCACACCATCGTTAGCATCATCATCATTTTCGTTTACAAGAAGCACACTTATCTGGTTTTCTTCTGCATCATCATTTTTTTTCCGCTTTGTTTCATTCTATACATTAGCGTGCTCATCTTTTCGTCATCATTATCATCTTTACGATGTTCATCGTCAAGCTTGTTACGTTTCCTCTTTTTCAATGTCACCATAAGCATAATTATCATCTTAATTTCTACCTTTTCTTCTGTGTTTTACTAGTTCCACTATTATTTTGATCCTCTTTACAAGCATCAACACCATCTTCGTCATTATCATCCTTATGGTAATCATTGTCGTCAACACTATCGCTGTCTTTGCCGCCTGAGCCACTGATAGAAAAAGTGCTCTTTTACAACAAAAGTTCCAAAACGCGACTAAATTGAGACTGGCAATACAGCTGAACCTGATCTCCGATGACTATTTGTATATTATCGCGACCACCTGCCGAGGCAAGCGGGTTTCAGGACCAACAATTTATACTTCCTGTATCGCGACCATCAGGCCTAAGGCCTCTGCAATGGCCTTTTCTCTTGTTCCAAATACTATATAATAGAACATAAAGAATAACATTTCTCTAAGATCACCGTCAAGTGGCTAGTCTAATGTACGGAAAGGGTTATCTAAGGATGGTGCTGTCGATCGTAAGGTTAAAAGGGTTTTCTGCTATTCTGAATATATGACGAATTAATATTTCAGAGCTTGCTCTTTAACGATGGGATCTCCTACTAACCTTTCTTTGTTAATCTACCGTCATTCTCCAAGCTGTGTATACCGCAAAGAAAGAATTCATCGTAATGACTTTTTTTTTTTTAACGTCGTGATCCTTACAGTTTCGAGGTCTTTTTTCCTTGTATCTGTAATGTACATAAATCTTTGCAAATATTTAGCATTGCTACAGTCCAGAATTGCGACAAACACTTTTACACTTATCTCAGAACAAAAACAAAAAAAAAACTGTGTACACTGTCCAACACGACTTGTGAACGCCACTTACTGTAAACTCCCGGAAATTTCAATTAGTGTGACTCAAGTTATACAGCCAGTAGGTAAAGCACTCAGCCATGTTGGACTAACAGGAGTTTTAGAACTCAGTCGAAACTACTCAGTAGTATGTCACAAGTAAAATTTTGAAAAAAGATACGTTGGAAAATATATTTGAGAGCTTGCGCATTAACGACGGGATCTCTTGCCATTGTGAGCATTACACTATACTGAATGCACCCCTTGTAGCGTTCATTATGCAGGATTAATGTAATGAGATGGTAATTTGTCCCGTCGTTAATGCGCAAGTATTATGTTAGCTATTCCCAAAACACGCTTTCTGTAATTTTGCATGAAACAAATTATACCACGTAGTTTAAAGTCTCTCTTACAAGTAGTTCGTTACATTAGCGGTGTCTGAAGGAGGATCACAGCTGAATTGGACCAATATCATCACTGTTGAGGATTACGAATTTACGTTACTTTCCTCGAACGATTTGTCATAATTATGTCTTTTTTTTGTTTTGTTTTCTTTGTTCTTCACTTTTTACTCTTGTCTCATTCTCTTTAGCCCTCCTTCTTACTCCGTCCCTCATTCATAGACTGGGAGGGGCATCTTGACTGGTGTTTTATTTTACGTCCTTTGGTGTGGTATTGGTGCTTAACAAGTGGTTGGGAACAATGATTCTTTTTTTTTTTTTTGGGANTTTTTTTTTTTTTTTGGAGGGGGGGGGAGCTTAAGTTTGGGCATGAAATAATGTCTCTGAATACCAAGGAATATATCAGTGATATTAATTTCTGCTAAACTATCAACATTTGCGCGGTCATTTTGCTAGAGAAAACATCCGGCGTTTGTCCTGTCCTTTTCACGGTACTCTATGGTAAATACTTCAATTTGTCTTCCACGTCATAACCGCCGAGAGATACGTCACTCACTTTTAGGTTTATTGGAGGAAACATATACAGAGCGAGCCAACAATGGGACTTATCAATAATGCATTGCTTTATGCATGCGAATATTTGTGCTTCTCAGACACGTGAGTTGTGAGTCTGCAGACATAACAGGCATAACGAGCGAGACTGAGCTTAATTAACAATGAATTTTAACAATGAATTTTTCATGAATGGGTGTAAGCCCAACAAGGAATTTTACATGAATTCATATAGGCCTAACATGGAGTTTTAAGTTTTTGGATATAGACCTACACGTCTGGGTTCACAATCAACTTTCAATCTGTAACGAGCAACAAGTAGGCACAGTAGTGTCGTCCCCTTGTAGCCTGCGATAAGATTCCAACTCATTATGTATTGCGTTATGAATGTATTTCGTTGGAACTGAGGTTAGCTTCAGTTTTAGTGTTACTGCATTGCATCCTAGCAGTTAAGTCTACACTGTCATGAAGATGAAATGAAAGTTCACGTGCATCAGCATTTGTAATTCAGGGGTTGTGATGTCACTTCCGGTTTGTTATCTTTTGCGGTTAAATCGAAGGATGTGCGTCGACCAAATTCATAGACTGTGTTCATCTGTTCATCTCTAGAATGTATATTCTTGCAATGCCATTACTCTGGGATTTTTGTCCTGTGGGATTTATTTACATTAATTTCTCATCTGAAGCAAACAGACAGGGATGACCAGTCAAAGTTCGTGACCGCTCTAAGATGCCTTGTTTCCCCTTCCCCCTCTCTTCCTCTCTCTCTCTCTCTCTCTCTCTCTCTCTCTCTCTCTCTCTCTCTCTCTCTCTCTCTCTCTCTCTCTCTCTCTCTCTCTTTCCCTCGTCCGTCATTTTGCAGTTCCTTTTTCATCTCTATTTCTGTAGCAAAACGACTTTACCCTGACATTCATGAAAAATCTAGGTGATTGTATTTTCAGGCCGTCCTCTGCAAGTCCCATCGTATAACAGATTTTGATTATGTAACCCTTTTATCATTTATTAGGAAAATAATTTAAAAAGTGACTCAAGTAAACACTAAAAGTCGATATTCTTTCACAACATACGCTGTTTTGTCATAGCAAGACAGTTTGTTAAGCATTGAACAACCGCGGGTGACCAGCATCTCTATTAGCATCCTAACTAGTTCTATGACTACCATGACCATTTGTAGTATATGGAGCGTCCGTAATTACTATCGCTGGCGTCGTTACCCTGTCTTTTGTAGAATTCTCACTGAGAATGCGTAACATAAGGGGTTCTTGCTTACGGTGACAGCGGAAAGGTCGCGCGAGAAAATGACAGAAGACAAAGAACTTGTCTGATTTTGTGAGTAACGTGTCTTTCTCTGGCACGATGTCAGTAAATTATTGCCCTTTTATCATTAGGGTCGTAATATTATGTCTCCTATCTTTGAATTGTCATCGGAGTTTAACACGGTGGATGACATGTTTCGGTGGCTGTGGAAAGATTCCACAAAGAAAAGAGAGAAAGCAAGAGGAGAAATTACTTGAGTCATGATAATATGATCATTTCTGGCACGATCGTCGCGCGGTTATCACACTTTGATTGTAAGTGTCGGAATATTATGCTGTCTGTTTTTTGAATTGTCATAGATTTAGCATGATGGGTGACATGTTTATGGTTTCTGTAGAAAGGGCCCCCAAAGAAATGAGTCAAAATAAGGGGATAAATAATTTGTCTAATTCTTTAGTAGCACATGACCATCTCTGAATTGATGGCGTGTAATCACTGTTTGATTGTTCGCGACATAATATTATGTTGTCTGTTTTGGAATTCTGATTGAAGTTGAACATAATGGGTAGTATTGTTTAGGGTGACCGCTGAAAGACACCGCAAAGAAAATACGGAAAACAAGAGAAGAAAAAAACATTGTCGAACTTGTCATTGAGTGGCATGAGCATCTCTGGCTGGCACGATAGCCGTTTACCACAGTTTGATTGTTGGCGTCATTACGTTGTGCTGCTTGTTGTTGATTCTTTTCTGGAGAATAACATGCTGGATGGCATGTTTACGGTAACCGCTGAAAGGCCCCGCAAAGAAAAGACAGAAAACAAGAGGAGAAATAACTTGTCCAACTCACATAGCATGACTATGTCTGGCATGGTCGCCTGTTATCACTTTCATTGTTGGCGTCGTTATGTTATGCTGCCTGTTTTTGAATTGTCATTTGAGTCCAATATGATGGATGACATGTTTACGGTGACTACAGAAAGGCCTTGCAAAAGAAGAGACAGAAAACATGTGGAAAAATAGTGTGTCTAATTCATTGAATAGGTCTAACATGACCTTCTTTGGCACGGTCGCCTGTTATTACCGTGTGACTGTTAGCGTCGCAGTATTGTGCAATCCTGTTTTGGAATTTTCATTGGAGTTTAACATGATGGGTGACATTTTACGGTGACCGCGGAAAAAAAATCGGGCAAAGAAAAGGCAGAAAACGAGAGGAGAAATAACTTATTAACTCACTGAGTAGAATTATCGTGTCTGGCCTAATCGCCTATTATCACACTTTGAATATTGGCTCGTAATATTGTGCAGTCTATAGCTGATTTTTACATGGGCATGAAACCTAATGTGTGTCATGTTTACGGTGGCCGCGGAAAGATGTACCAGAGAAATGAAAGAAAACAAGAGGATAAATAATTTGTCTAATTCATTGATTAGCATGGCCATGTCTGGCACGATCGCCGGTTACCATAACTTAATTGTTGACGACGTAATACTGTGCGGTCTGTTTTGGAATTTTCAGTGGAGTTTGACTTGATTGTTGGCGACGTAATACTGTGCAGTCTGTTTTGGAATTTTCAGTGGAGTTTGACTTGATTGTTGGCGACGTAATACTGTGCGGTCTGTTTTGGAATTTTTTCATTGGAGTTTAACATGTTTAGCACGTTTACGATGACCGCTGAAAGGCTTCTCGAAAGGAAAGACAGACAACAAGAGAAGAAATAAACTATCTTATTCACGGAATAGCATGACTATGTCTGGCATTATCTCCCGTTATCACACTTCAGTTATTGGCGTCGTAATATTGTGCTATCTGTTGTTGAATTTTTCATTGGCGTGCGGGACATGTTTACGATGGCCGTGGAGAAGGTCACGCGAAGAACGAACCTGTAACATAGAACACGCGGAGCAGCTATTCCAATCCAACTTTTTGTCTTGCTGTCAAGGAAATCCTGCAGCATGGAGCTTGTGACGTAATGCTTCAAATCAGCAGTGAGACTACGGAATTGTGGGTGGTGTAATATGGTTATTTACTCCGTAATGCTGACAGCCGCTGTAGGTGTCGTTAATTTGTCGCTCATGCTGGTTTCTTGTTAGACATAGGTTAAAGCGCCCCGGGGATTATTATAAGGTTACGAAGCCATCTATTTGTATCCGAGCCCATGTGACAGCACTGCGTTTGCGAGTAATTACATATGAAGCAATTAGTGCATCAATATTATCACGAGGCATGTCGAAAGAGAGCATGTCATTCTAATTTAGAGGCGAAAAGCTTCCCAAATGTTAGTGGGTGGGTGCAAATAAAAACTTTGTAATTTGTCTGTTGCGCGTGACGAAGGTTTATTCAGAATTATAGAGAGAATGGATACTACATACGTCAGGAAGCGGAATGTTAATTTTTTAAAAAATATTTCCTGAGTCTGATGTTTTTCATTTGAGTAGATATAAATGTGGGATGTTTGGAAGTTTCTGAATTGGTCAACTCGTCCTAGGGAACATGAAATGCCATCAAGTAATCAACCAACCAACACAACTTTTGTGCAGTTGTCGGAGTCAGAAGCCCCCGTCCCTTCCTCCTTTACCCCCCAACAAGAAAAAAAAAAAGTGGAAAATCTTATTGACAGGTGCTACCTGAACACAACTTCTGTGTATTGGTACATTCGGCTTTCAGTTTTACAAGTATTAGGAAAGCATTTATGGAGAGACAGTTAACGTAACTGCTTCTCAAAGTACCTGACTGACTATTGGGATTTACTGATTTATTGACCTTCAAAAGCTGGCACACGTCAGTTACTTCTAAATTCTTATTCATAATTTGTCACTCCGAGACGCTTTCGTCAATTTGGTCTCTACCGCTAAAGTGGACCCAGATCCTAAGCACACTCTTTCGCAACTAGATATTGTATGGTTTATCCTCCATAATAAGAGCAAGCAATAATTTTGCTGTGGAGACCTCCACCATATAGTGATGACTTCTAAGTATCCGGTTTGCCTAACAATCCATGGTCACTGAGATAATGAAAGCCTCGAACATTGAACCTGTCATGAACCTATCGTCAAGGTTGGAAAATGCCTTGTCGAGGATATTATGAAAGAAAAGAAAATGGTTTGTTCAGGAAACGAGGAACAACGAGAATGTTTTATCTAGAAAACGAAAATAAAGGGAACGACAATGCTTTAACGAGGAAAGGAAAAAACAACACGAAAAATGTCTCGTTCAGGAAACGACGAGAGTAACCAAAATGCTTGGCGGGAAAAGGAAGAAAATCCACTCGACAATCGCAAATTATTTAAAATATTTCAGAAATCACAAGACAGGAGCAAATTTCATGGGAAATGTCAAAGTCACTTCTATTGGAAAGAAGTTTGATATTGATTGGATAACGACAGCAAGGATTTCAAAAAGCAAGAGATACTCAATCGTGTCCAGTGTAGTTGCCTGGGATTCAGCTCTGCTGAAGATCCTGGTTGTTTTGTCTCCCGACGCCGGGTTCATAGGCGAAAACCATTGTGATTTGTTTTGCTTAGATCAATCTATCCTACATTGTTAAAAACAAAACATCTCGGTCGTTTCACGGTATGTTACTGGCAGCCAGTTGTCAGTAACTTGCTGGAAAACCTTACGCCAGTTTTATAAAATCTAAGCCTTAAATTATCAATGATATACCGTAAGTTTGCAGTACTGGTGTAACTTTAGTACATATATATATAATATATACAGTAAATTTCTGTTATTTTACGTATATATAGCCGCCAATATGTGATATAATGTTGATGCTTTATATTAAGCATTGATTTCATTGACAGCATTTTAGTTGCCTTTACATTTACAACTTCAGCAAAACAAAAAAAATGTCTTGTACGTTGTAAGACAAAATGACATTAATAGCATTCATTTCCTGTTTTTACTGTAGTTGTTATTGCCAGCCGTCGCTTGTTGTTGTTGTTGGTGTTGTTGTTGTTGTTGTTGTTGTTGTTGTTGTTGTTGTTGTTGTTGTTGTTCCATTAAACCCAAAAAAGTCGGTCACGGAGTTTTGAGCTCGGCAGAGTTGTCCCTCCATAATGCATCACTGTAAGTGAAACAGCGTGGGCTGTGAGCCAGTTTCTCACGCAAATTGACGCCCTTATAACAGCGATAAAACTTTGACATTCTGGGTAGAGTAAAACCTTTTCTTTGATTATTATGTACATCTCCTTGAGCTGGATGGGGACAGAAGCCGGGGAAACAGAAATCAATAAACTGGCAGTCGTCGCTGGATGTTTCATATGTCACTTTGGGAAGCAGAGACAGGGCTGGAACTGCCATCTTGGCCCGGGCAACCCTGCCAGTGCAAAGGAGAGAGCGAAGAATTGGGGAGGGGGGGGAGGGGGAAGGAGAAATTTAAAGATGAAATTGTTGCATGGAACGAGTTCATCTCGAATAATGAGGAACGTGGGCTTATCTGGCCTCTTTCGACCGTCGGGTGTAGAGGTGGGTAGAAGACGGACCCTAAGTTCACCTATGTCTATTTAAGGACGATATAGATTAGCTTTGTCTCGTTTCTGGAAAGCTAGTATCATTTGATGAGGCAGCAGCAGCAGTAATAGTAGTAGTAGTAGTATTAATAGTAGTAGCAGTAGTAGTAGTAACTTGCCGTGCGAGAGCATGTAACTTCATTTCAGTAATAACATCAGTAACATTACAAGCAGTACAACTTAGAAAAACATGAAGTAATAACTTCCTAAGCCATGGCACAGAAATTCATTTCAGAATAACCCGCAACAAATGGCATAAAAAGTCACTGTGTCTGTAACATATTACGCAGTAATTTGGGTAGCGAATGCAAACAAAATCTTTTTCCTCTTTTTTAGTAGGAGCAGTTTTCAATATTACAGGAAACTACAACATCAAAGGACTGAAAAAAGGTGGTAACCTTTTTTGCTAGGGCAAAATAATTATATCCATTTCAGTGAGTAGGGTGAATAGTATCACAAGCTATCTGAATATCAATAATTTTACCAGCTGAGCGAGGGTAAACAAATTTATTTCAGACAAACAGCGTGTATATATATCATCAAAGACTTGCTGATAAACGATAAACAATTAGATTCCTTTCAGAAGTAACAATTAACGGTGTCAAAAAAAGCTACATCATCGACAGAACAACAAGAACTGCCAAGCGTGGGCAAACTGTTCAAGTCAGTGAAAACAATCAACTGTATCACATGGTGTTGCACTGAAAACAACTTTTTTTAAAATAGTAACTTACTCAAGAAAGGTGAACGAACTCATTTCAGTAATACCAGTAAGTTCACAATATCACTGGTAGCTGCAACATAAACAACCATTATAACTGTTCGCTGGTACGGCTAAGGACAGCAACATCAACAACAACAACAACCACAACAACAATAGTATGGGCAACATGGCACAGAAGTAGCCTATTTTTACCGTCATGAACAATAGCTAGAGACAAAGGAACGCCCAAACCATAGCAGCCTTCTGTTCTGAGTCCAGTTTGCCTAACCTATTTTTACGTGTCCCCATTCAAAGGTCAGCACATAAAATCAATGAAAATGTGTGTACATTTGATGTACTTTTCAGTAATGGAGGGGAGCAGTGTTGGCGGCATATTGAGCAAGGCTGCTATTTTCGGGGTCTACATCTGCGTCGTTGAAAAACAAAAAAGCTTGGTCTAATTGTGGGTTAAGCCCTTTACTCATCCGGGATTCTGATAGACAGCATGCTGAAAAATGTTCGGCATGATTAGCGTTGGCTCACGTAAACTAGTCTTCGGTTTTATGCGAGTAGAGGGTCGCATTTGCTTACGTCAAGCTACCCTCTCCACCAATCAGCTTACGTTAATTCGGGGATGTTTTATCTTCTCTATTTGTTTACATAATTTTCCGGACTTCCTGGACTGAATTTCTGCCCTAACCGTTAGCATTGGCCCTTGGAAGAGTTTGTGAATATTCACTGTATGCCCTGCTTAAACCTACATTTTAAACAAAAGCTTACTTACACTGCTTGACACTGGCACCACGCATATCTGATTGTTTGACTTCCTTCATGGGTACGATCCCTGGGCTGTCCCTCCTAGAACTTGATCAGTGGGCAGGGACAGGATTTGAAAAGATATGACAAACTTCCTTAGCAATGATAATGTCTTACTAATCATGTCTAGCGACCGTATTAAGGTTTTGTTGTTATTTTTTCCTCAACCCTATAACTAACCCTGCTCCTAACCCCAAACCAAGTAGTAGGCTGGCAAGTTCCGGGATACCCTCCCCGATTTTTTTTTGCCGGACTTCCTGGCTGAATCACTGCCCCCAACCACTAGCAAGGCCCTTGGAAGAGTTTGTGGATATTCTCAGTAAGTCCTGCATAAATCTACACACAGAGCATTCTTACACTGCTTGGCACTGGCACGGCATATTGTTTGACTACCTTCATAGGCAGTATCCGGGGCCCTCCTACCTAAAACTTGATCTAGGGTCAAGGGCTGGATGAAAGAAGATAAAACACATATGACAGGGTTTTATAAGTAATGATATTGCCTTGCTAATCATGTCTAAGGACTTTCCAAAGGTTATTTTCTCTTCCTTAAACCTACAACCAACTCTGCCTCTAACCCTAAGCCAGGTAGTAGGTTGGAAAGTTCCGGAATACTGCCCACGAAAAGTTGCAGGATTTCCGGGTTCAGTTTTAGTTTGGGGCGATGGAGTGGGCAAAAACGCAACCCTCTGTATGTAGGCACGGGGTCAAAGGGTAAACATCCCATAGTGGCTTTGTAATCACGATGATAATTATACTGATTATTCCCATGTGGTACAACTGAAATCAGGTAGGAAAGTCTTGTCATCAGATCCCTTCAAATTTTAGAGATGATAAGTTTGATGAAGAGTATCCGACAACCTTTCCAACGACTATAAAGAGAGAGAGAGAATGAAAAACAAGCAGAGTGACAGACCGAGAACGGTCCGAGCTTGGGCCTTATCAATAATGTATGACTTGACGTCGTGACCCGAATCTTACATTATACTCACGCGGAGAATCATGATAAAGATTGCCAGGACATGAAAAACAAGGCGATGTTATCAGGGTACAAGGCGAAACGGAATCTCAGACTGTGTATGGTTATTTCGATATCTTGTGGAAGTCTTTTGCTGTGCTGCTTGCATCGATTTTTTGGAGTAAAGATCAGTGGACCATTCTTAATTATTCAACTCTAGTGAAGTTCACTTCCGGTTCGGTTTTAGCAAAATAGTACCGTGATTGCACCATCAGTTCTTGCTTCCGATGCATCAGCCAATAAAAGCCAGTATATAGACCATATCAGACCATCATATTCCTCTGATAAGTGAAAAAAAGCGGAAAGCGGAAGAAATGAGCGCTGGGGTTTATGGCTGGTCATGCCCGGATGACCGTGCATGCATAATAGCTGTGAGTGTTTTCAGGGCCCAAGTCTAAATGATATAAAGTGAGCAGGAGAAATGATTATTCGTATATGTGCGCGTGGACAGGTCAAAGTATAATTTCTCATCTCAGTGTTCCTGGGTTTCGGCCTTTGCTAACGGAAGTTGTGTTTCATACTACGTCCTGTTGCTGAGACCTCATGAGAGAGAAAGGTGGAGGACACCATGATAGTATCTGATATTTAATTTTTAAGATGAAGCTTCAGGCACTGCCCGAGATCGCTCATGATTTCCACTAACATACCTAGATAATAGTATAGTCCCGACTGAAAAGACTTTAAATGTCAATGCGAAGGCCAGCTAAACCATGTTAGATTGCGCACTCTTAATACGTCGTATCGTAGGTTAATGGCCCGGACAGAGATTCCCACAGTACTTACCGCCTGTTAAATATATTAAAAAATCATCCACTTTATTAAACATTAGTTCCACAATTCTTCCCTTATTGCTGCAATTTTATTTCCCTGATTTGTATGCTCGCTTTCTCCAAACTATCATTATATTATTCGCTTCATTATTTGCAGTGGCGGTGCGTGATCAAGATTATCTGGTGGAGCTAGAGTGGTTGTGTCTTCTTCAGTTATGATTGGGTTAAACTGTTGAAAAAGCAGTAGGGAGGATGGTGGGACATAGCCCCACTAGCCCTTGATGACGCACCGCCAGTGATCATTCAGTTTTATTTCGTTCCAGTTCAGTGCTTATTTTCATATGACGAAGATTCTGTGGTCTTGATATAGTTATGTCCTAAAGTTATCTCATCGGTAAGGAAGAGGATGTACCAGCCCTTTACTTGTTTACATGTTGACAGAAACATCACTGTGCCCTGGACAGCTCTATACGTGCTCCAATCCCCTGTTCAGAAGCCAGTGAAAACCTCTTTACTCATTTCCCCTCCGTTGCTGTCTGATATGGATCCTTCTTAGGCTTCCTGCTAGCTTGCAAAATTCATACTTACGTCCACCGATATTTGTCGGTGCTGTTTCCGACATTTCTGTTAGGAAATGATGGTGTGTTTTTTCTTTCTTCTTCTTCGGTTTCCATGTCAGTTCATTCTGTCAAGTCTTAAGTGTTCGATTTATGGACCGGACGGTTTAATTTGCGGTGTCTTTGGGAAGTACACGTTACTCCCATCTTCCACTTGATTTAGACGTGACTGAGTACCAGAGGGGTCAGGACGCTGCACTGTGGCGACCACCACGTTTTGATGAATTTTGTCCATGATATGTTAGTGTTGCAATACATGTTATGTATGGTGTTGCATATTTATTATGTCATAAATGAAATTCATTACTTTGCATGGGATTGTAAATAGAATTCCCTAGGGGGGCAAAAAAATAAAACAGGTGGATTTTATTTTTCTTTATTCATCACCTTCTGCCTCGTCTTACTTGATGGTCCCAGACACCTGCGCATTCTCAGCCAGTCTGTCTGCAAAGTCATTCCCTCTGACACCGAAATGTCTTGGAGATTAAACTTGATCCAAGTCGTTGATCTGACTGCTATATTAGCATTATTCTCCTACATTAGGATGCCAATAATGTCACAGTAAGACACCGGGGATTTTTTTCCTTAAAGTTAGCGAATTATGCTCGTTTGACAAACAATAATTTCACATTATGCCTTGCACCTTATTTGCGTGCAACAGTTCATTTCGTATTTTGGAGTCTGTGTCCAAGTTGGTCGACTTCATAGACATCAGTTTTGTTTTTTTTTTAAATGGAGGAATAAATAACTATTTAAATTACTGTGTTATATTTTCAGGCTACGCGTCAAAATTTACGGTAAAGATCCCAGCGGGTTAGTTAAAATTAATGACACGTGAGACACCGTAAAATTTAATGTTTTATTTCGTAGCTTAGAACGATGGTCTCCAAGGCATTCAATTTCAGTGCACAGTAATTTCGTTATTCGCAGCTTTTGTTGGTTCATCTTTTGAAAATAGTCCCCGTGGGTTTGAATGTGGGTCGAGTTTATTACCGCCAGAACACTCGTAGTTTTCAGTCTTCCCATTTTTCGCCCCACTTTCGTGCCGGCTCTTATTCTCCCCGTGCGAGTGTAAAAGTGTCAAGTGATCGAAGGGCGCATCGATTCTAAGGCTTCCTATGACGTCATTGTATGGAGCATGAGTTACGCTTCCGCTGTTTTAATGGATTTGAATAATATGTTAACCTTCCCTCCCCCTCCCCCATTCTCGCACGGAATCTCTATGCTGCTATGGTTATCAGCTTCATTTTTTAAATTTATTTTTTTTTTTGGTGTTATGTTTCTGCCATCTTTTTTAGTTCCTCTTGTGTTGCATTTTGTGTTGCTTTCTGCACGTGATGTTTTCATCTTAGATATTTAAGCTATGCACGTTCTAGATTGTTGTGTTTTGTTTTTGCAATACTTCTTTTATCATCTTTTACTTCTCTGTGTCATTCTGTCTTTCTCTGTCTGTCTGTCTCTCTCTCTCTCTCTCTCTCTCTCTCTCTCTTTGTCTCTCTCGCTCGCTCGCTCTCTCCACTCTGACTGCTCTCTCTCTGTCTCGTTATGTGTAGGTGTCCGCGAGTCGTCTCTCTGATCCATGCACGGTGATGTGGCTCAAATGTCCCCTCAGTCACTCTTTCTCTCTTTTTCGCTGATCTCTCTCTCTCTCTCTCTCTCTCTCTCTCTCT
>JAWQUT010000094.1:1075688-1087227 GCA_033807755.1 Ellobium chinense
TCTCTCTCTCTCTCTCTCTCTCTCTCTCTCTCTCTCTCTCTCTCTCTCTCTCTCTCTCTCTCTGTCGTTGCCTTTTCTCCACTTCTTTCTCACATACACGCATCATTTCCATCTAACGTCACCTCTCCCCACACCCAACTCTTTTCAGAACTTTACCTTTTAGTCTACCTCCCTTAACTTAAAGGCTGTGGGACCCATTTGTATAGACCATGCTCTCTTACTATGCATGCACGGTCATCTGGGCACCGCACGCCACATTGCCAACTATCATTGCCTCTACTTTCCGCTTTTCCATTGTCAGAGGAATATGAGCGGCTGCAGCTATGGTCTGTTACATTGGCTTCATTTGCCTGATGCATCTTTTACTTTTAGAAGCGAGATTTAATGACGCACCCACACTACCCAGTACTATTTACATTTACATTTACATTTTGCTTCAAGTGGAAGTGAACTTTGGCGTCAACTAATAATGACTGATCTATTATGTCATGCAAAGTTATGACATCATGCGTACGTCGTGTCCTTCACACAAATGCCGGATATTTCCAGCATCATTAATTAGTGTTATGAAACCTCAGAGGTCACACCGCCAGTGCAACAATCTTCCTCATTTTACAGCTTTCTTCATAATAAACTGGACGAACGAATATTCACCTTTGCCTGGAAATCCCTTGAGTGAGTTAATCTATCCTTTTACAATTAAAAAAAAAATAAATAGTCATATCTGCAGTCTTACATACAAAGTGAGCATCAGAGGTTATGTCATGACACAGAGCTGGAATATTTTGAGTCACGCGGATTATGCATACGTGACAAGAATGCTAGCGTGGTGCCTCTCCTCGCTTGGACAACTGGCCTTTCTCATTTTCTACGCTTGAATAGCAATGTAGCTCTCCACAGCTTAAATTACGAAATCGCTTTTCTATGTATAGAAACTTCACCGCGTTCTTCCTGAAAATTGATGTTTATTTTAGAAAGTATGTGCCAACGTCAATCGTTACGCTTCTAGAATTAGCGCGACCGTAATCTTTGATCTTTTCTGACGCTGACTAGAAATAACGTTTATTCCATACACAAGAGCGCTCAAGACGTGGATAGCGAGGCATTGTGTGTCATCCAGTGTCGTTTGTTATAAAATGCTGCTTTGAATTTAAATGTAATCCGGTAGATATGGATATTTTGCTGATGGTACGTGATATCATCCATGTTGGTAGTTACTATAAGGTGGTCTTTCCAGTAGACTTACGAATATTTTCATTGAGTTTGTATGGCCGAAGGATTTAAGAGACATAGTGTTCAACGCCTGATGATTGTGGTTCGGACAAGTTTCATGCTCATGAAGGTATTTTTAAATTATTAAATGGCAGTTTCTGTTTCTAAAGATTAGGCTGTATTTATTATCATCTTAAATAAGATAATATGATAACAAAAAGAGGATTTCTTTTTAAAACAGTTCATTTTTGCCAAACAGATTTTTGTTATATCTTTTTGAATCATATTGTCACAGTCATCATCCTTTTGTAATCTGCAGGAGAACTCTTAAGGCTCGAAATACTACATGCTGCGCAAAGACAAAATAAGTCTCCGAAATGTTAGAAGTATATCTCGAATATGAGAAAATGGATAGAAGAAAGTTAACCCGTACAGAATACAAACGCTATTTAAAATGTCAAAACAAGGTCTGGTTGGGCACCAACCTTGAGACCTATCATCGTCGTTATTGTCATCCAAATTCACTTGTCGATTTCATTCATTTACTCACTCACTCACACCCTCACACACCCACTCACTCACTTACTCTTTCACTCACTCACTTATTCACTCACTCACTTACTCACTCACTTCTTTCTTTTCCTCCCTCCTCCTTCTCTTCTCCTCATTGTTATCGTACGCGACGCCTTCATCATCATTATAGGGCTCTCTCTCTCTCTTTCTCTCTCTCTCGCTCTCTCTCTTTCTCTCTCTCTCGCTCTCTCTCTCTTTCTCTCTCTCGCTCTCTCTCTCTATCTCTGTCTCTCTGTCTCTTGTGATCTTTTTTCTGTTTTCTCTCCCTCTTTCTTTCTATCTCTCTATCTCACTCGCTCTCGACTGCCACCTTCCCTCGTGTATCCCTCGCTCATTTATCATGTTGGCACATACATTCACTGACCACCCTCGCCTCATTAGGGAACACAATATTGTCCCTTCTTTCCTGGTTCATTTTGTCTTCTTTTGTTCCACGCCCACGTCCTCTCGCGCCTTTTCTCCCTCAGTTTGCTCCCTTTCTTGTGTTCCAACTCTTGCCTGCCAACTTGACTTATTGTAGACTAATTGCCCGCCTCCTCTGTCACTTCTCACCCATGTGCGGGCTTAGATTCTTTCCACTTGTTTATCCGACTATTCATTCACCCACTCTTTGATTTACATGTCGATTTGCGTCTATGCTGAGTTCTCTCTCTCTCCTTCTTTCTTTCTCTCTCTTTCTCTCGCTCTCTTTCGCTTTCTCTTTCTCTCTCTTTCTTTCTCTCTCTTTCTCTCTCTCTCTCTCACACTCTCTCTCGCTTATTGTTTCATTTCATGTTTTCTCTAATTCATTCTTTCATCCAGTCTTTCAAAACACACCTACAGTACCTGCTCGGCTTTGTCGGGCTGGCCAGTTTGTCTACTCTCCCAGCCATTTACTTATTCCTTGTTTTATATAGCTGACATGCCCAGTGTTCCCACTTACCTACTTACTCACTGTTTCATTCCTCCTCTCAAGGTTTACAAGCTTTACAGTCATTCATTCAATTCATGCTTGCAATCATTCTCTCAGTTGTTCGTGCTTTCCTGTTCCACCTGTTTCACAGTTTCACTCACTTTACTGTCCACTTCCATTGGTTGACATCAAATTTATCTATCTATTTTCCTAGATCAAGATCACATAGAGACGCTCTCCCTCGCTCACTCTCACTCATTCACTTTCTCACTCACTCGCTCACTCTCACTCATTCACTTTCTCACTCACTCACTCACTCACTCACTCACTCACTCACTCACTCATTCATTCACTTGCCCACTCATTCACCCACCCACTTACTCACTTTCACTTACTCACGCATTCACTTACTCACTAACTCACTAACTCACTAACTCACTCACTCACTCACTCACTCACTCACTCACTCACTCACTCACTCACTCACACTCACTCACACTCACTCACTCACTCACTCACTCACTTTCACTTACTCACGCATTCACTTACTCACTAACTCACTCACTCACTAACTCACTCACTCACTCACTCACTCACTCACTCACTCACTCACTCACTCACTCACTCACTCACTCACTCACTCACTTTCTATCTCACTCACTTCTTCCTTTTGTTGTACTCACAACCATTATCATCATCATCACATCATAGATCACTTTCTCACTCTCTCTAGCTCTCCGTCTCTTTCTCTCTTTCTTTTTCTCTCTCTCTCTCTCTCTCTCTCTTTTTTTTGTTTATCACTCACACCAACTCTCCTCATTCACCTATCCTCACGCACTCCTTCACTCCTCCCTCTACCTTATCCCACCCTGCCCCCGTCTTCCACCTCCTTTCTCCAATTTCATCGCCTGTTTTTTTCTTTCCTCATTGATTTCAGTTTGTGAACCACGCGTACGAGAAGCTGTGTGGCTATACCAGCGAGGAATTATTAGGGCGAGATTCCACAGAGCTGTGCAAATCAGACAAGAACAGGGACACCATCGATTCGATCAATGGTCATATGAAAAAGGGGAAGGTGAGCACAAAACGCTGCTGTTGTTTCCTTGTTGTCCCTCAGGTTGTGGGTGAGGACACTGACCAGTGTGACCAGAGGGGACAGGCGGTTACGTTGTGACTGGAGTGAGTAAACAGTGACTTAAGAACACTTTGTTGGTGAGTTGCTCGTAAGACTTGAGACTGGCTGTGGTTTTAGTAGATAGAGGTGTGTAATAATAATAATTAATCAGTCATTTGTAGTATTTGGAAGTGTAGTGGGGTCGATAAGGAAAAGTTCAAATAAATATAGTCCAGGACGTGATTTGCTGATTTTGAATGAAAAGGTCAAGCTGCCTCCATTTTCTGAGGCCTTCGATAAAAGACAGTGATATAATATCTTGACAGTGTGATTCGAAAAATGACCTAATTCAGACTTACGCCAATTTTGAATAAAGGTGCCTTGTTGTTTATGAAATCAAAGATTATACTGACATTTTAAAGAAAGTAAAGTGCCCGCAAAAATATAAGCTCGTTTTATTTTTTTTTTTTACAGTTGCCATAAATTTATTTCCCCCGCATTCTATCGAAAGTATGACATCCAATTTAGGCCCATTCCAAATTAAGTAGTCCACACAAGCACAAAAATGAAACAGTGAGAATCAGCTAGTAGATCGAGCAAGAGTAAGTTGATATCATAATAAAAGATGATATACGCTCTTGTGACCCTATTAAAGTTAGAATGTCTCAACAAAATCAAACCATGAATCCTTTTGATATTCATTAAAAACGTCCTATTTCGGCTTGCCTTCTTGAAAAAAAAAAACTCACTGATTAAATTCGTAGGTGGCAGGACTTCTCTCCACATTTCGAAATCGGTTAGATATGAGCGAAGAGAATGATGATGATCGATTATTTTTTAAATCTTTATACGAGAGTGCAGGGCTTTAAAAGTGTACATTTAGATGGTGTAAACTAATAAGCTTTGTATGGGTTTTCAAAATTATAGTCCATGGTACTGTATCCAACGTCATGGAGCTGAAACAAGGTTGTGGCATTATGTTTTCATTTTGAAATGGTTTGAAATGGAGTTTGCGGTTTCAGCATTACATTATACCATGAATCTCATTGGACTGGGTCCAGAATGTGATGAAAGGATTAGGTCTGAAAGGAGACCAATGACCTGGCGATGGGATCGATATTAGAGCTTATCACGACGACAGTGTTATTGATTTTGAAAATCCCTTTCCTTTTGGTAATGCTGCCGTGAACTCCAAGAAAAGTAATTTCCTGATGAATTGATGAAGCTTCCATATATCATCTGTTTTGGCAAAGCATTGTGGTTTTAGACTACATTTGTTGTACGCTAATGTTTCAAGTCTTTGAACATGACTTTGCTGATTGAAATTGCTGTGAACTATCCAGGAAAAAAATATCAGTTATTTAGTTAAAATGATAGTTCTGATCTACTGCGCTGCATGTTTTGCCGTTTGAACTTTAGGTTTTTCTTGGTGCAATATTATTGTAAATAATTTAGCAAGGAAGAAGCAAACCTGATGCTTGAAAGATCATAGCAACACTGTGTTCCAGTTTTGCCTCCAAAGTGCGATTGACCTCTTTATGGCGTCATCATTAATTATTGCCTCGACGTGGAAGTAATTGTCGAGAGGAAAATGTGGCGGGCCAGACTTCTGTCCCATCATTCTATAACAGCATGAAAAGAGTAGTCATGTACGCCCTATTTTAACGAGAGTTGTCGCCGTATGGCCGGGAAACGCCTATTGGAGACGACATCTAGACTGAAATCAGAGGCGAAGGCCTGGTTCATTTTAACAACGTTCCGAATGCATTTGTGTATATAGGAGAGAAGTGACCAAGAGGGCTGCTTTTCCGGGTGAATCATGACTATTGACTAATGAACACTATTGTTCATACTGAAATCCACTACGCGACACCACCAGGGCTGCATTTCTTAGGTATTCTTTGACGTCATTTTGAGTATGAAAGGGCCGTTCCTCGGAAAGCGAACTCCGCTCATTGGCTATATCGCCCACTCGAAGAAGACGTAAGAAATGCAGCGCAGAAACGCGGACACATGAACTACAGTGGAGTTTGGTGACTTCGAACCTCAAATACACGAAAAAAAATCGTGTATTTATCGTAAAGCTGTAATCCCGAGGTTCTTGTTTTCCATATTAAATTTACCTGCGAATTCGAATACGTCACGAACTCGAAATTATGGCTGTGGGCGTGAAATTCGACTTTATGGTGTCGTAATCTAACTTACTACCGTTCTCTGCGATGTGTTTTTTTGAGTGTCGTTTGTCATCAAGTTGCGCTCTTTACTCAGAAGACTGCAGACAGCGAAGAATGTTTCGTTATGAATAATTTCGGACTGATAATTGATTGATCTCATAAATCACTACAGAACTGGGAAGGGAAATCTACTTACCTGAAAGATACTGAACCTTACCAAAGTGAGGTGAAGGCACATTTTCATTACATTTAATTAGTAGGCTGCATCCAATTCCCACATCTTAAGGCGAGAATAGCTTCGGAAATCTTTAATAACAGAGTGAATAATTTTGGAAAATTTGACTTCTGTTGCTCAGCTCCATCTCATAATTCATGTGAAGTTTCGATCAAACTCTCAGAGATGTTCCATAATGGGCATTTCCTTTGCTTTTCATTCTCCTGCCGGCTCAATGGGAATCATAAAATGTTACCATTAGAACGTACAGTAAATCTATCACAATAAAGTACAGTTATCTTTGCGTTACCACCAAATTATTAGGGATCCAAATAAGCCATAAGTTTATTCTACTCTTGTCAAAGTTTTCACTGATGGCGCCATATCACTTAAGTTCCTAGTGTGCTAGTGGATATAAACTAGAGAATGCTTTCAGTGACAGTACCAAAATAACATAATTGCATTCTTTGTTAGAAAAGTATTCACCACATGCGTTCAATATGCAGCTGTCGGTGATTACTTAATCTGATTAACAGCCCCCAAGTCATTACTAAACAACGCGGTAGTGACTACCGAGTGCGAGAGCGTGACAGAACCAACGCTGTCTATCACTCATGCCTTGATAAAGACAATAAGCATGAACATTGAGTATCAACATACGCTATCTAGATCATCTACAGTAGAGCAGAGACCGCAGTTGCTTCAACAGCTGATAAAACAACAGCAACAACTAGAGTCTAGCTCTATTCAGGCATAAATTCACCCATTAATGCGCCTAACTTTGATCTTCGTATGTTACTTTGACAGTATGAAAAGGGGCTCCATGAGTGGAATGCCTTGCTTTATAATAAATTATGACAGGCGTTTCTTTAGTCACCGCGGGTGCGTGAAATGGGTTGTCATGTCTTTCTTTGGGCGGTCTGTCGGATATTCTAAGCAGGAGAATTATCAGTCTCTAAGCAAGCCTGGATGGCTGTGACTAATGCGGAAGAGCTAGAAGATAATGAGCTGACTTATAAATGATGTTTGCTATACTTATATTTTAGCCTCATTCATTAGCAAAAAGATCACTGTTGATGCTTGCCACATCCTCCTCAGATACACAGACACAAGGCCGTTGATAAAAAGTTTCACTAACAAATTTGAAACCGTAGCTGTGGGTGGTGGTCGCTGTTGTGCCGAGCTCCAATTTCCGGTTTACGCAAGAGATGCCGCTTGTCTCACCAACGTCTGGATGGTGCGCACACTCCCCCGCCGCGACTAACGCGTAGCAACAAAAAAACATACCTCAGAACTACAAGGGCGGCTCACGAAAAGGAAGCAGAACCTGAAATCCTGTCAAAGCCACATAATTATTAACATCTTTTAAATTGCCTGATGTCTTAAAGGTCAGGCAGGTCAAATAATAAACAAGGTTATCCCGGGCAGGCCTTTAATAATACGTATAGAAAAAGTTATTTTCATCTTGTGAAAATAAGACGCAATGTTTGCGTACCATGCCGTAACACAAAGCCCTTGAGAATGGGCTGATCCTGGATTAAACTGTCTTATGTGGTACATGCCATCTTAACGCTCAGGTTATTTGTAAACTTCCTAGAATAATAGATTTGATCATTCATTACATGATCTACGCGCGCACGAACACCGTATCCCCCTCAATAAATTAAGTTTGAACAGTGTGTGTGTGCGCCTGTGTGTGTGTGCATGTGTGCGTGTCTGTGTGTCTGTGTACGCTAAATTCTGTCTGTCTGTCTGTCTGTCTGCCTGTGATGTGTATGTCTCTTAGTGTGTGTTTTTGTGTGTGTGTGATTGTATGGTTGTGTGTGCCTGTGTTGGTGTATGATTTTGCATGGTTTTTTTTCATGCATTCGAGCACATGACGGTTTGTTGCTCTTCTAACATGAGAGGGGGAGGAGGAGGAGGAGGAGNAGGAGTGGGGGGGACAGGGAAATCTAATCGTGTGAATCATGTCAGAGGACAAGATAAGGAGAGCGATGGTTTAGCAAACCAAAGCACACGCAGTGTACAGTAATTCAGAGAACTCTTTCGATTACCGGGCAACTGGGTCAGATGGTTTACATTATCTACCAGACACGTTTCGAATTTCACCATAGAATAGGATTTGAAGAAACCCTTTGATCTCCTGTCAGGTCAGAATCAATAAGGCTTTGTGTATTTGTCTCGCACTCACGTTGGTCAGTTTCTCGGTTAGTGACGTAGGGTTAGGGGTCGGGATAGGTCAACTGTCATCAACCGTTAGACCAAGAACTCTAGATCATTCAGCAGCTTTCTCAACTCCTTTGGGAGCATACAGAGCTGCTGCCGTTTTAGGCCTTTGTCATTGACATTCTGACAATATCCGTTCATTTCCCATAGCCAGGAACAAATGTTATAGACAGATGAATTGAGGAAGATGTGAATATGTTTTCATGAGACCGTCGTGGAAATTAGATGAGATTCGTCTATTTTATTCTGAAAACTGTAAAAGTAACATGAGCGAGGAACAATCGCTGTTCTTCTAGCCTATGTGAAAGGATCCATAGCGTTGCAAAATTGATAGCTCAAAGCGCATGTCCTTAAGAAATTGGCATAATTGTCTTCTTTATCAGTTTTTCAGCGAGAGCTATAAAAAGTAACTCAGAGCCTCTAAATAGTCACGAATTATCAACTTTACTCCCGCGTTCTTTTGATAGCAGATTTCTCTTAGTGTGAGGAAGCATTGATTTTATCAGTGTAGGCTGTATTACCTTTCAGTCGTCACGATGGAAGACTGTTGACCTTATGAACTGGCACGATTCGGGCTTTTGCCTTAAGATCGGCTAAGAATGAAAGAGTGAGAGAGAGATAGAGAGAGAGAGAGAGAGAAAGAGTGTGAGAGAGAGAGATCAAAGTAAATTTGATACTTACAGCAGCCACAGTTGAATGACAACTCAGATTTTAAATTGTTTCCTTTTAAATGCCGTAAATTTCTTTGTTCGGTACAAAAAAAGAAGAAAAACAGCGAATAAATATGCCAATAAGAGCTTGATGATTTTGAAATCCATGGATCATAAAAGTCTAAATTCTTTTGTGTACCATAACTTCGTTTGTCCTTGAATGAATTTCGTAATAAGACCACGAATCCTGTATTGTTGATCCTTTAGAATACATTGGCCCAATGAATTACCTGAATTGATATGACATTGAAAAAGCAAAAAATCTTTGTTTTTCTAAATCCATTTCTTGTCGCATTAATGAGTTTATAAGCTCAGCTCAGCTGGAGGTAGAAATCGGCACCGTTTAAATGCAGTTTCTTTAATCGCACTTTCATTTAAAGGTAACATTTTACAGAAAATGATAGCCTATAAAGCTGGAGTCAAAAACCACCGCTTAATTGCAACATGTTTCCATTCTTCCGTGGTATTGCGATTGAGTGACGCTGTCTGTAATACGCACGCACCTCCCTTGTCGGCGGCCCAGATTTTGTAAGACGACACGTATCATTCTCATTACATGTCAAGCGGAAGAGCCGGCGCTTTGCGTCAAGGCGGCGGCGCTTCAAGATCTCTTGCTGTTGTGTTTATGTGTGGAGCAGTTTATCATGACGTTTGTATGTATACGCCGAGACCTACAGATAAGACAAAGCTATCACGAACAGGGGATAAAAATGAAGCTGTAAACATGAATGAATGTGCGCGTTTCACATGTCAGCAAACCCCGGTTAGCCAGATAGATCATTTTCCACGTGCTTCCGGGGGGGCACATAAGGGGCGGTAATTACATCAACAGACTAGTGGTAGCGGGAAAGAAACGTTTGCGCGATTATATTTGCCAGGTGGCTATTTAGACTTGTGAGTGGTGGTGATCGGTCTTGGCTCTATTTGTCATTTTGGCTGAGGTGTGTGTGTGTGTGGTGGGNTTTGTCCTTTTGGCTCAGGTGTGTGTGTGTGGTGGGGGGGGGGAGGGAAATAAGGAAACGTGATGGAGTAGAGCACACAGATGTAGATGCTGAGGAGAAGGGCATTTATATTTTGATGATACAGAATGTCATAAAAGGCAGTTGGCTCTCATGAGGGGCACCTGGCGGAAACCTGCCCTTTCCCTATCTACACTAATGTTGGATTGCAGTGATTATTTAATGACAGTGCTGCTAGTGCATCCTTGTTGCTGTTGATGTTTTTATTATTGTTGTTGTTGTTGTTGTTTTGTTTTGTTTTGTTTTGTTTACATGACATTTGCTTTAGTATAAAATAGGGAGAGAGGTGACCATCAAGTTCCGAGTAAATTACATATAAAATAGAACTCTGATTTGCACACCCACCCTTCGGACCAATCTACTGTGTTATTCAGAATGTTTTTCACAAGATAAAGTGATTGGGACCGTTGGAAATGTGCCAAGCAGTGTTTGTACATAAACAGAGTTCCATTATAGTAAAATATACTAATCAAGGGACAAGACTGTGGTAGGCACTTAGTAATTCATACTGATTGATATCTTCCGTGCAACCAAAGAGGAATAATAAAGCTAATGCTGCAGTCCGTATCATATTACTTTTTTCGTTCGCTAGAGTATCAATTTTTTTTGTGGGGCAAGACAGAGAGAGAGGACAGAAACAGCGCTCATTATGACACCAAAAATAGGGCATAAGGCAGGAATGCTGTCAACAAATCAGTCCTGTTACAACAAGCTTTTTACTGTAGCAGATTGTTCGTGGCGAAAGTCCTAACGGTGAGACCTTTAATTTTTTTTTTGTTCCTCCTCGCTCTCTCTCTCTCTCTCTCTCTCTCTCTCTCTCTCTCTCTCTCTCTCTNTCTCTCTCTCTCTCTCTCTCTCTCTCTCTCTCTCACCCACCCAATAAATAATGACATATTCTAGTTAGCGCGACCTGCGTAGTAAACGAATAGGGCAGGACTGATTTCGGTGACAGTTGGTCTATTCGAAAAAGTTTAAAAACAGGCTTTCCAGTTAGCTAATCCAGGCTAACCATAATTAATAGTTGTTCAGTCATTGACGCTAAGACAAATATGAGAGTGTTTGTCCTGCCTGGCTGATTCGGAAAGGTGAAGAGTATCACGAGTGCGTACAGTTGTCCCAATGTCTGTTTAATTCGGCTAGTTAAGATTTCAAACATTGCTTTGCTAAGAAGGAGATCTCACTCACTCACTCACTCATTCACGCACTCACTCACTCACTCACTCACTCACTCACTCACTCACTCACTCACTCACTCACTCACTCACTCACTCACTCTGCCTCTGTCTTTCATTATCTTTCTTACATACACACTCCGCTCCTCTCTCTCTCTCTTTCTCTCTCTCTTTCTTTCCCTCTCCTCTCTCTATGTCACTCTGTCACTCTCTCTCTCTCTCTCTCTCTCTCT
>JAWQUT010000094.1:1087322-1125948 GCA_033807755.1 Ellobium chinense
GGGGGGGGGGAGGGGGAGGGGTAAGGAAGGTGCTAAGATCCGCCATTAACCCCAGCGTTCTCATCATTCTTACAGACAGCTACACTTCTCATTCGTCACTGTATGCTAGTCAGCACTGTTATGCTTTTTAAATTATCTTTATCAAATATCGTGACCCGAAGTTTTCCTAAGATCTCGTGACGACATTTTTCACCCCTAATTTCCTGCCTGATTTCCGCCCATGTGAATCCCGGGCTATGTCGGAACCGTTGTCGATCACAGTTCATAAAGAGTGCAGTGTTTACTATCGTAACGGATATTCCTCCAATTAACAATGCCTTTTTAATACTGTCGAGACTGTTTCCATGTAATTTATCGATTATGAACTCTTTGGTGCCCGGTGCGTTCGTGTGACATCGAACACTCTTTTGTGTGTGTGTGTGTGTGTGTGTGTGTGTGTGTGTGTGTGTGTGTGTGTGTGTNCATGTAATTTATCGATTATGAACTCTTTGGTGCCCGGTGCGTTCGTGTGACATATCGAACACTCTTTTGTGTGTGTGTGTGTGTGTGTGTGTGTGTGTNTGTGTGTGTGTGTGTGTGTGTGTGTGTGTATGTGTGTGGCTCTCCGCGTGACATATCGAACACCATCAATCATTTATTTTGTGTGTGTATGTGTCTGTGTGGATTCTTAGCGATAGCGAATGTACATGTATCTGGTTGTGATAGGCGATGCGTGTGACGGTTGAAAGGGTCATACGGGACTTGCACAATAGAGAACCGCAATATCCATCCCGATGAGGTCTGATTGATTACAGGTTAGGGCGCTTGCGGATGATAGAAGCCATAGTTCCTGGAAAAGAACCTGGACAGGGAAGCGGAATAAAGGCCATTTCCAGGAAGTGAAGGCTTTGTAGAAGGATACCAGGTGTGGCTGGGGCGGATAGTTCAGGTGTGGCAAGACGCTTGATGGACACCTGTGCTCTGTTTGATAAAATAATGTTACTGTGATACATTCAGTTCAATTTGAATTTGAATGAAAGACATTAATAGATTAGAAAATATAAAAGTGGCAGAACAGCGACTTTTGTTTTCATCCTTAGACAAGTGATAGCGCGAAGAACTCTCGAGTGACTAAAAGACACCAATCTGAACTAGTGACCTAAAGGACCTATGAACTTAACCTCTGAACCAGTGACACCACGTGGTCAAGCCCTACGCACTTCTAGTTTTATGAGCTGACCAGCGGCTTGAATATTACGTTGTAGGATGTTTGATATGACGATTTAGCATGGTGGTTGCTTTCCTCTTAATGGGGAGAACAAATTAGAAAAATTAAGACTTTTTTTTGTAAATTTGCTTCTAGACGAAATGAATAAAGCGTATGGTCGAAAGAGGGTTGGCACAATAAATACATTTTTATAAACCAATGATACTGCGGAGAAACCGGAAAGATGATTCGTACAAGTGACATTAAATTTGAGCCATTCACATCACCGGGTAAAGGGCGTTTGACCGAAAGGTGATTGGCGCAACGAATATAATATGAACCAAAGATATCACGAGAAACTGGCATGGGCGACACCGGGCGCAAAGAACATTCTGAACTAATGACAGTAAAAAGAATGAGTATACATCTTTTTTGATAGAATTAACGCTTAAACAGACGAAGCATGCAGGCAGATTCTTCACAAAATTGAATGAAGTATAATCGGATGGATCTATGACCGATTGGGAACATGTCCTGAATGAACAGATTTACGTGAGAGCTGGTGAACTATAATGCATGTACTCGCGTATACTAAGCGTAGCGTACTCACTTACAGTCATAACATGTTACATATTTTGTGCTGATGGAGTGTGAGCGCTGTCATGGTCATAACACGTTACATATTTTGCGTTGATGGACTGTGAGCAAATCGATGACGCACACGGACGCTGATAGTAATCAGACATCAAGGATGTGTGTATGAGGAAATATGACAGGCAGGCAGTCAGGCATGCGGACAGGCGGACTGTAGTGGTGACAGACAGACAGACAGACAGACAGACAGACAGACAGACAGACAGACAGAGCATGATGACAGCATCAAAGTTGGGCCGGAAAACAGTCATAATGTAAACCAATGTAGATTTTCAGATCTTTACGGCTTTGTTGTGACGGTGACAAA
The DNA here is from genome assembly GCA_033807755.1 of Ellobium chinense. Classification (NCBI taxonomy): domain Eukaryota; kingdom Metazoa; phylum Mollusca; class Gastropoda; order Ellobiida; family Ellobiidae; genus Ellobium; species Ellobium chinense. The sequence goes on from JAWQUT010000094.1 coordinate 1,089,470, forward strand.
GACGCCAGGCTGGAGTGAAATTAATGTTGCTATGAATAAAAAAAACAAGTCTCACATGTAACATTTCTGAACATTTAATATGTGTAACATGTGAGCGTGCATGTGTTGACGCCCAAGGCTGTGTGAAATGGCTGATGTCTCTGATCTTTAACGGTAGTTATAAAACTTCAAGTGCTGAGCGGCTTGTATATTAAAAACCACAAGGATTCGTTGTTGTAACCGTGCTCCGAAAATGACGTAAGTCAAACATTTGCCATTATGTAAATAGGGGCACCATGACTTACGTCATGTTTATAAGAGCAGAGNACAGACGTCAGCCGGGGCATCAAAGTTGGGCCGGAAAACAGTCATAATGTAGACCAGTGTAGATTTTCAGATCTTAACGGCTTTGTTGTGACGGTGATAAAGACGCCGTGCTGGAGCGAAATTAATGTTGCTATGAATTATAAAAAAACAAGTCTCACATGTAACATTTCTGAACATTTAACATGTGTACCATGTGAGCGTGCATGTGTTGACGCCCAAGGCTGTGTGAAATGGCTGATGTCTCTGATCTTTAACGGTAGTTATAAAACTTCAAGTGCTGAGCGGCTTGTATATTAAAAACCACAAGGATGCATTGTTGTAACCGTGCTCCGAAAATGACGTAAGTCAAACATTTGCCATTATGTTTATAAGAGCAGGGCTCATATTAGAAAGACATGTTAGAAAATTAAAGTGCATCAATATTTTCCGCTAAAATTGCAGTTGCAATAATATAGGACGATTCTTTTTGGATTTGCCATAAAAAAACATTTCTATTTTCTCGAGAGTATGAAAAAGAACGTAGGACGTTTTTGAAACAGAGTGACAAAACAAAAAAAAAACGGTCGTCATATTGCCCCGATCTTTTTAGAACAACTACGGAAGAAACACCCATTTTTGCGACATAGGAGGTGATAGGTGTTACCCTTTCAAAGTGTAAAATTCTATCATTTTGATATTTGACCGCCGCTCAAATGAGAAAAGTTTGGGTGGGCGATGTTTGTGTCGACACGTAATAAAAAAAATTAATTAGCCTATTCTGTGTACGTACGTTAAAGCTGATACCCAAGCTCCGATGACATTTGTCAGTATTGGTGACACAAATAGATCTACTCATCTGCGCTTAATGAGAAGAGAAACTGAAACTCTACAGAAAAAACAAAGGACCTGCCATCCTCCCTCCCCCTCCCCACTTTTGATTACGATGGTAAAAGTGATGTAATAATGTGTAACGAGATACGTAAACATTCTGAGGCAGAGAATCTGGGACGGACGAACTCCTTCGTCACAGAAACAAAAGTACGTACTAAGTATTTTGCAGAATTTGTGTGTGGCCCGATGAGTCATGGGAACGACGACAATAATGACAGTGATGGTTATATGAGATAGCTTTGATGATGATGTTGATGATGATGATGACATCTCTTACTATGTCTTCTTCTTCCTTATCATTATTATTATTATTCCTTATGAAGGAATTTTCAATTCCGAAAATTTGACATTTTCTTATTGTGTGCTTCTTTTTTTTTGTAATTTAAATATAATTGTATAGTAGGACACTGGTGGACGCTATTATATTTTATTTTGTGTGAAACAATTGATGATGATGATGATGATGATGACGACGATCATGATAATGTTAGAGTGATGGAATTTATTGGTCTTTTTCACTAATGTAATCTATATTAAATCGATTTCTGTTATGTAATGGTAAGCGATCTTATTTTTTTTTTCTGTACCAATCTATGGTAACAGGGATGATGATGATGAGATGATGAATGGTAGGGAGGGAAGCTAGAGCGTTATATAAATAATGTGTGGGAAAAGGTAGTAGCTTTACATGAGGTCTGATACCCCAGCCTGGATGTTCACTGAGAAGCAATGATGATGTTGATGATGATGATGATGATGATGATGATGATAATGATGATGATGATGAGGCCCACATGATGTAATTTTCGGTCTTAATTCTTTACTAGATTTTTAATAAATTTCTTGAATTAAGGTTGAGCTTTAAATTTTTCCCAGTTTTAAATGATAATGATGATGATTATGATGATGATTCTATTGATAAAGGCCTTAGAGCCGAAACGTTTAGAAGTCATTTTCGGTCATATTTCTTAATTAGATTTTTAATAAATTCCTTGAATTAAGGTTGAGCTTTTAATTTTTCTCAGTTTTAAATGATGACGATGATGATGATGATGATGATGATAACGAATGTGACGACGATAACGCACTGTGTTTAAAGTATGGAGAATTCATTAATTCATATCAACGTCAAAATAGAGCACATGAATCACTTTACGACGAAATGCAATATTTGTCGGGGGTCTTCTTGCTGGATAATCTACACCATACTACCCTTAATCTATTCTGCATGCATTAAGCGCAAGACACACCGACTTACTCTTTGATGCCTCACGCATTTGCTCGCATTAGTTTCGGTGAGCTTTGTTACTTGCTGGACAATATCAAGAGGACGCTAGTGAGTATGCGTTCGCTAATGTATTATAGAGTTTGAGTCGTTTGTTAAGTGCAGTGTGATGCAGCATGCTGAAAGATATCTGTTGGCAAAAGTGCCTTGCTCCTTACGTGCGCTTTTCCTTTCTTTTTTCCCCCAGCACTGGGAGGGCACGTACTACACAAGACGAAAGAGTGGCGACCACATTCCTTTCCACTGTAGAGTAACACCCATAATCGGACCCAGCGGGTAAGTTTCACCAACTTTCAAGCACATTTTGAGTTCATCAAGTTAATGCATTCAGTAAACAGCATGTTATTTTTTGTGCATGACACTTCTTGCTAATGGCTTTTGACATAGATTCTAGTAAGGACAGAAATGGAACTTGACTAGCAACTTTCAGTCCTCTATGCGGGGATGGCTGCTGGTGGCTGAAGACTTTTTACTTTGTTTGACTGAGCATTTTAGAGCGCTTTGTGAACTGCAATAGACAGCTGGCGGGTAACCATTCATATTTGTGTCGGTATTCCTTTGCTCGAGCGCTTTTGTTGCCGATAAGCCATCTAGATTTAGTATGACTTTTTCGGAAAGACTTTCTGCTTTGTAGTTTTCGTGTGTGCCACCGACCTTACGGGTATGCCCGGAGAAAAAGGAGCCTAGTAGAAGACTCTGTTGGAGAGGAGACTGGCGTCAAAAGGCTGTGTTAGAAGAGAGAATAGCGTTAAAAGGCAGTGTTAGAAAGGATAGCAGTGTCTGACAGGGACTCGATCAAAAGAGAGAGCGGCATTAGATAGGGCTGCTTTGGAGGGGAGACTATCTTACAACATATTGGGCTGGAAGGGAGAGTAGCGGTAGAAAGGGGCTGTAGCAGCGGGGAGAGTAGTTATTAGAACGGGGCTTTGTCAGAGGAGAGTATCGTTATAAAGAGACTGTTTTGGAAAAGAGACTAGCCTGCGAGAGGTTTGTATTGGAAAGAAGATTAGCGTTAGACAGAGACAAGGTCGGAAGGGAGATTAGAATACAAGAGGGCTATGTTGGAAGGGAGAGTAAAGTAGTGTCAGAAAGGGGCTGTGACAGCATGGAGAGTAGCATTAGAAAATGGCTGTGTCGAAAGAGAGACGTGCTTACATATGCCTGAAAGGAAAGGGAAAGTAGCATTAGAAAAGGTTGTATCAGAAAGGAAGAATAGAATTTGAGAAGAGCTGTATCGAAAGGGAAAATGGTACAAGGAAATGGTTGCAGTGTATATTCGAAAAGCAAAATAGCGGCTGCACTGCAGGGGAGAAGACCGTTAGTAAATAAAACTTAGAGCCGTGTCAGACAGGAGAGTGGTGCTAGCATAGAAAGAGGCTGCGCTGAAAGGGAGAGTAGCTTTAACGTTAGATAAAGGTAGTGCAATGTATAAAGAAATGGGCTGTGTTGGAAATGCTTCATAGAAGGTCTGATCCCCGAGCCTGGATTTTTGTTACGTTTTTGTTAAATTTAACCACAGATATTTTCTTTATATTGGTACCTCTCCAACTTCCCTCCTCTCTAACCTACGCCCCTTTAATTCCACAGGAAGCCATTCTCAATAAATCAAACTTAGTAACGCAGAGGGCCTGTACTGCCTAAAATCACAATCACCAAAGTATCCTTATTCCTCCTGCCCTCCCACTAGGACATACTCTAAGCGCAGTCAATAGTAGACCTGGGCAACTGCGAGTCCTCACCCAGCGATTCCTAGGAATCGGTTCTTCGGTCGGAAGCCGTTCCTTGTGCAGAGACGGCTCCATTCTGAGATTCATTTCCATTCAGCTGTCATACACTAAACAAGTCCAACCATGTGGCGAACGGAAGTCGAACTGGGAATCGTGACCATTATGCTAACTGAAGGCCGCTCATCCGAGTCCCAGATAGGGCAAGAGAGCAAACATCTCCCACCACCCAAAAAATTGCACGCCTTTCATACTCACCCCTTCCCCCTTCCCCGCTTTTCCGCTTAGGACAATGAATCGGAATCCGATCCACATTCTTGAGTCCCAGGCAGTTATGTACTGGCGAGTAACTGTAAAAAGCAAGTCTTACCAGACCCAACCACGCGTAAAACTCTCATTCTAACAGTGCATCAACAGAAGCCTCGTCGGCGCTCGTCTATGAATATATCAATATTATTATGTCTAATCTGGAGAGTAGTATCACCCATTCATATGTTGGTAAACCACTGCAACGTCCATCTTTATGTCCCCAGGTCAGTGTCTCAGTATGTGTCGGTAAGAACTCATTCTGCGGAGAGCTACAGTCAAGTAGCAAACGGTGAGTACATTATACTGTACTATCCTGGCCATATGTGGTCATCTTTGGAGCTAGAGACTCTAGCCTGAATCATCAGAGCTAAATAATAATATAATGATGGATAATTTTAAAAAATATGTTAGTCTTCTAAGAATATTGTTGTTTTGTCTTAAAGTTGAGTCACTTTTAGGATGTTTGTTATTGCGAAGAAGCGTGCCGAAATGGTTACGGCGTTGGTCTCAAGTTCAAACGGTCATGGGTTTGATTCCCGACCACGGTCGTGTAGTTGTAAGTGATTTGTGAAAGCTATAGACAGGGAATGATATTGTCAGAATGCTAATGACTTGTGCCTGTAAATGACAGTGGCACTGTATGCTTTTCAGGGAGTTGATAAAGTCCTGGAATAGTCAGCCTGCAGGGGCTATAACAATGTGAAGTCGTATGAGCGGGCATTCGCCTGAATACGATACTTATAAACGCATTTGTATTATTATTACTATTATTTTTGTAAAGAAATCAGGACTGCTTAACCATTTTCTGTAAATAAAGATTTATCCTGCTTTTATCTGGAAGGCTTCTTTCCGTGTGGATTTTATAAACTGATGATGTAAACGCCTGATAAAATTTCATATCAGGAAGTGCCGACCTCTTTTTTGTAAACTCGGTCAAAACCCAGTCTTCTTTTTCTCTTTGAAAATATTTACTGTTTCCTAGAGAGGTTGTTCTGTTTGGAGCGCTAAATCTGATGTCTTCTCCAACATAAAATATGAACTAATCTCTATAGACACATGTTTGTTTTCTTTTTTGCTGCTGCAATTTCATAATTTGTATCTTGAGGAAATCATTGATTGAGATTTAAATCATCTCTTATACAACAGTTAGTAGAGCTGATTTTCTAGCGTGTTTATCGGTGAGTTTTACATTAATATCTTCAGTATAGACGCCTAAGTTTGAGGTCGTAGATCAAGAGTTTGGGTGTTTTTTTTTCCCATAGATTACGTCAGAATCATAGGTTGTTATCATTTTCATCAGAATTTTAGGCCGGTGTTGGGGAAAAGACTCCCCGACTGAAAAAACTTCCTGGTCTGTTACGGTTTTGGTCGGTTTTTTTTTTGTTTTTTTTAATATATTGTTCCTCATCATGAAAGCCTTTCTTTCTCAAAGAGCGAGGTTGTTCCTTTAATAATATCCTAAAAAGTCCTTTTCCAAGGGAGTATAAAAATGCCAGGGCTCATTGTGGTTTCTTTCCGTGGTCGAGGAAGTTCATTTTTCTCAGGGTAATAATACTTCCAGTGTTATTTGCTCAGGTAAAAAAAAAAAAAACTCCTTTAACATTACAGATTTTTTTTTCTCCTGCAGTCTTTTTCTCCGCCTACACCGGTCTGATGATTCAGTATCATAATAAATGCGCTGTTCAAAATATTAAGGATGTAACTATATTTCAAGGAAATGTGACCCGATTTCTCGAGAAGATAGCGAGTCGCGACGGCCGTGCGGAGATTTCGACAACTTTTTGTCGAAAGGAATGTTCATGGTCGAAATTGAGATTTTGTAACATTAGTTATTCCTTGTCTGCTCTTTTGTTGAATAAGTATTGTAGTTGTTCTATTTCAAGCTTTTTTTTTTTTAAGAAAAGGTTATTTTTGGCCTATTTTTTGTTTTTTGTCTCTACAGTAGTTCAATAAGTTCTAACTCAAATGACCGATATATTAGACATTACACCGCGTATCACATTTTCAGACAATCGCTTTGCCAAGCGCAGTTTTAAGAAAACGAAGGTTGGTTGTTTTTGTTGTTTTTTTTCCATCTCCTCCTGTGATATCTGGATTTCGGCCATTATCGGGGTGTTGCATCCCAGCTACGATAATCTGTCAACGGGAACGATATTATATTTGAGGATTAGGGGGAACAGGAGAGCCATAAGGCTGTCTTTCTTCATCAACATGTTGTCAGAGCAAGACATACAGTAGACACGGGGAGGAGGATTTGAGACGAAGATAAGTTAGCTGGCGATACCCATAGAAGCGCTCACCAAGTTCTGTTCGCAGGTTCATAGATGAAGAATATAATAATAATAATATATAGCATTTATACAGCGCTCATCCCTGTAGATACAGGCTCTGAGCGCTTTACATAGAGAAGTAAATAAGATTATATAATATTCAGCTCACACACCCAAGCATACTACACTCTGTACACATGTACTGCAATACAGATGAAAAAAAAATATCTATCTACTCAACTGCACCGTCCCTTTCTTTGTATTTATTCTCTTCATTTGATACTGAAGAAGATCCACGTATAGGATTGAAAATTTTATTAAACTAATTTCTTCGTTTCATTTTGGATTGTTTTGTTATTGCACTATTGGCAAGTGCGTGCTTCGTAAATATCTACTCACTGCTTAGTAGTCAAAATATTTATCTACTAGCATTAAGAGTTGTAATCTGTTATGAAGTAATGATCCCTCTTTTAACCCCAGTGTATTGATCCTGGTAAAAATGTATTCCAGAGGACAAAAGCCGAGTCCTACTTGACCAAAACAGTTCTCACAGCTTAGAGCTGCCAGCAGAGAAGAAAAAGATGATGAAGAAGAAGATGAGATGTGAGGGCAAACTTCCTCATTCATTGCAATCCCCGCCCTTCCTTCCTCAAGTTTAAATACCAGAAATAACTTTCAGAAGGATTTCATGAGCATCATTTGCGATGAGCCACCCATTTCATTTTAAACATTAAGTATATTATGAGCTTGCAGCATCCTACATCTCACATTACCTTTGAGCATTTTCTCCCATATTATCCTGACTTTTTTTATGCATCTCAGATTCGCTGTGAACGATAGATCTAAGTGAAATAATTTTTGTGCTGAGGGTTTCGCCTGTTTGGTTCAAATTCAGGTGCATCTTCATTTGTCGCTTGTGTTCATTATGTCTGTAAGCGTACAGTAAACATATGAGAATTCAGTTTAGAGTGCAAGCTTGCTTGCCCTGTTCTTTGCCTCGAGGAAAGAGGACAAAAAGAGTGGGATTATTATTTTGTCCTCGCAGCTCTGCATTAAGCAGGGAAAATACATCGTAATGATCTCGCCTCCTTCCATCTCTTTCTTTTCATTTTCTCCATCCCACTTCCTCAGATGATCAATCTGTTTCTCTCACTCACATTTTAGCCTGCTTCCGAGTCCATCTTGATCCATACAGGGGCATAATATTGTGCCACTCCCCCTCCTCAAGTCGGTGACGTAACTTAATTTGCGCCAATAATAAATGAATAAATACTTCTCTTTTTGTTTAATATCTTTTTTCACTTTGAACATCGTGAAACATGGAATTCCACAACAAACAAACAAAAAAAAATGATGTTTGGCAAAAAAAAAATGCTGGTGATTAGCATAGACTAGATGCCTCCCCTCTTTCCCCTCCCCCCACAAAAAAAAGATGTTTACATAATTCAGAGTCCAATAACTCCTACAGATAAATGCAAACTGGGCTGAAATTTCAAGCATAATATTAACAGACAGATTTAATCTCAAAGTGTTACAGGTTTCAATGATCTAGAGCTATACTTCTGTAACAGCAAATAAAATAATGAAAAACACACGTTGTGTCAAAACATGATGTGCTGGAATTAATATTTCATTGGCAAAATTAGTTTTCTATTTTCAGAAATGTTTTGACATTTTTAGCTTTAACATAACTATAGCATGTAAATAGGCCTACCTGGAATTTGAAGCATTAGCAATTTTAAGCATTAGCAGATAATACTCATGTCCTAAAGTGTGCCATATTTTAACTGTATGAAATTTGAATAATGATCCTATTAAACTTTGAAATTAGGCTTTTTTTTTGTTTTTGTTTTTTGGTTTGTTTTTTTTTTTTTGNGGGGGGGGAGGGGTACTTGAGATGATGTTAACATGGAGACACCAAATTCCTCATAAATTCTTTTCATCATCTTCAGCTTTTGAGATTATTCATGAATTTCCACAATGTCATCACAGCTGGCTTGAGTTCTAAAGAAACAATGCCTTCATTATGTGCTTTTTACCTAACTTGTGGAAAATCACACAGGCAATAATATGTATTCAAACTAAGTTCATCTCTTTCTGTATCAACCTACAGGCAGCATGATGTCATTCCCTAGAAGACGAGAATCTGTAGTTCGTGCCCATTCAATGACGATAGAAGCACCAATCACCAAGGTATATGTCTAGCCTAGTGAACTTTGGTCTTGTGTATGAATATCTCAGCTGTGCGTGTTGTGGTCATGGTCATGGTTATAAACAGGTGGCTAATCCTTTGGCTAAAAGTTTAAAGTAAGCGTGAAATATCCTGTTCAATAAGTCAGCTCAGTTTGAATTAACACAAGGCCAACTGCATTTTGTCTTATTATAAATTCTTTGAAGGACTGTTTTGTTCAACTCCAGTTTGACAAAGTAGTTTTCAAAGTTTGAAAGTTTCTCATCAAGCATGGAAACTGAGCAATTTAGAGATCAGCTGTTATAGCTTTGTTAGTGTGTTTAAGTTTGGATTTTATGGTGCATTAGGACAGTTATGCCTATTTTGGGGATCTACTTTTGGTCATAGCAATATATATATGTTGTATTCAAAAGTATGAACGAATTTGGCATTGCAGTGTTAGTTTCATGTCTGTATTGGCTTCAAAAGACTTGTCTCTGATTTAGACAAGTGAGCTTCTTTCTTTCAAACTGGTCTATTCTATCTTTCATGTTCATGAAAATGGCTCACAAAGGTACACTTTGAGAAGTTTCTATACTCATATCCATGAATTTATATATTGTTTTTGTTGTGCAGGTAATCAACATAATCAATGCAGCTCAGGAGAACTCACCACTGACAGTGGCTCAGGCACTGGACAAGGTCCTGGAGATCTTACAGACTAGTGAGCTCTACTCCCCCTTCCAGCATCAAGAGATCCGGCCTGATGATGATCCTATGGCCTCTGACTTCGTTGAGGGGCTCATGTCTGTATGTATTGTTTACTTCAGCCAACATTAACCCAATGAAGCCAGAAAGCGATTATGGGGCATTTCCAGCAGAATGGCATATCGGTAGCACAAATATCTGAAAAGATTTTACTTTAATGCAATTAGTCTTGATTGTTTCTATCAGCAATTAATTTATAATCACCAAAATTGGTTGTTGTAAAGCTTCTCAGAAAATATGTAAACTGAGTGGCATTCTGATGGAATTGCCCTGTAGGAGATCCACATTTAACTGCTTTCATCTATGAATCCAAATATGGCAATGAAGTTGAAATGCTTGAGATGACACAACACTGATAGAAATAACACTGAGAAAAGGCAGTGCAGTTTTATATTTCTATCATGTGCTTAGATCAGGAGAAATCAGGGCTTAGTAGACAAGGATGGCAAGGGTCAATAGTTTGTGTCATGAATTAAATAAAGGGATACCATGTTCAGACTTTGCAGGTTATTAGATATTAATGCATGTTATATGGCATGACTAACTGGTCCTGCATTCTATATGTATTTAAGTAGATTCAGGATCAACACTTTGCTATTGGTGCTAGGAAGGTTATGGCCTTTATGCAAAGACTTCTTCATTTACAGACTTATTACATAAAGTTAAATAGTGGAGGATGTCAACTTTAATACCAGTATTTTTTTTTCACCGTAGGGTTTCTTTCATATCTCCATGTCCTCTGTTACAAGTCATCTAGACTGTATCACCTCATTTTAGTGCTCAAATGGTACTTCTATATTTCTTTTTTTACTGTCTTTACAGAATGTCCATAGACCTCACATTTTCTAGATGGTTATCACTTGATCATAGAAAATATTTAGGCCTCTCCAGAGTGTAAACATTCCAAATCAGCTTTCATTTGTCTCCTTGATTATTTGAGGAATTGTTTGCAATTTGCCACCTAAAACGAAATACCTACATTAAGTAGCAGGAAAATTGATCATATTGAGAAATCTAGAAACTAAAATTATCTATTTAATTTTATTTCCTTTTTCAAGATGGGAGATTAAATTTTGTTTCAATTATCTGAATCTGAATATTACTGTATCTATATTTCTTTTGTTTGTTTCCTCAGCATAATGTTAAGAGGAAATTGTCAGGCCATGATATACAAAGAGCATGTGAGTAGCTTTCATCATCAAAATTATATTGTGATTATCAGTACTAAATCCATCCCTTCATTAGTAAATTATGCAACATGCTGTTATCATCATGCTGCTGTCTCATCGTTGTTTTGGTTGGGCTGTTTCTCAAAGATGACAAAGTACATGCCTGTCTGAAACACACTTATTTTTTCGTTATTGGAAATTAACAATTGAATTGGACCCTTTTTTCAATACAAGCGCTTAATATGTATAAAGCTGACACCTCATGATGTTTGATATATTCTGACAAGCTCTTTAATGTGCTTTCTTTATTACTGATGAAGACATATGTATAGGTTGGTTTGATGAATCAACTGCTTTGGAGTTCTGCCCCTTCTCACATCGTCATTGCAGTCTTCATAATTTGATGTGTTGACATTTGATGATGCTTTAGTTTATCTCCTGAGTAGTAAAATATTCATGCAGCAATAAGTACCAGTACCAGTTATTCTAATTGCTTAATGATGTTGCATTCTTCTCACAATTAAGAGTGTTTGCTTCTGACTGTCTCTCCCTGCAGCTCACCATGGCCATGGCCACCATCACATTCCGTCCAGCCCCGCATGCTCACTCTCTCAGATTCCTGAACCAATTTTGAATGTGCTCAACCTAGACTCTAGCTGGGACTTTGATATCATAGCTTTGGAAAAATTGACTAACAAAAGGTGAGCCCATTACAACAAGGACAGAGAAAAACCCTAATGAGTGATACAGAGACTAAGTCCTTGGTAAGAGAAGTCTGGTTGTCTCAGATATGATGACTGGGGTGCATGACCAAGGTCCTGATAAGGAAAAATGCAGTCAGACGACAGGGCATGAGGTTTGTCTTTAATCATATCTTAGTTTTTTGCTATATGTCATATATAAACGAGGTCCTATGTGAAGACCAATGATATGGAATCTGTGTTAGATTCTGAAGTCACTTTTCAATATAGTTATGTCAATATCAGAGATATCAGGCCCCTATTAGGCTACTGACAACTTGGTGTCCTTTACCACTTTGCGCACCATAGTTGCAGTTTTGTCTCCAGTTCTACCTTAGTGTAAAAGGCATCACAAGCGTGCAACTTAGATATACCATAAATCTTCTATGTCATAATGAAAACTTTGAGATAGAAAGAGTTATTAACTTGGCAAAGCTGTGATACACAAAATGTTATGCTGGATGCGTAATCAGTTATTTTATACATCAAACTGTCCTGCCCAGCTTCCTGAATCCAGATCTATTACGATGATTTCTATAGCTGCCTCCCTAAGTGAGAAATTTGAAAAATAAAACATGAATTGGACTGAGAGAACAATGGCTGACCCAAAAACAAGAACCAACAGCTACCAGCTACCATGTCACGCAGGTTGCTGTCTCCTGGGAAACTTCCATAAACAGTTGGCACTGTCTAGCCTTCGTTTGCAAAGTATAGGAACCTAATTACTGTTACTTTTTTCCAATTCTCCTGCCACAGCCATTGGTCATACCTATCATGTTAGGTTGATTACATATCACAGTGAAATAAGAAAGACAAAAAGTCCACTCTGACTCACTGAGCAGAGCTTTTCTTTTGCCTAATAACTTGACAATCAAGTACATTCTGTTATGCAGACAACATAGCCTTTTACAACAACAGCACTTAGCCTAGTGCCAAACAGTCAGTCCTAGCTTTGTGCTTTTAGCATAATGGTAATGGCATCTCCCGTAATGCATATGAAGATTCTTTGCTGCTCAGTGTTAGTCTATACTTTGGAGAGGAGGGTGGTGAGGCTGCCTGCATACATATTAGTACAACGGATAAAAGGAAATAATTGTCCCAGCGTTTCCACTTAAACATCATAAGTCTGGTTCTTCCAGTTTGCCAGATTTAAAATTTTCTCTTCCCTTGGACTTTCTGGATTGTTCAAAACCACTTTTTTAGACAGAATACATTCATTTCAGAGTTACCATTAGAAAGTGTAATTGTACTCAGAAGCTGTATGCTGTCACAAACATTTTGAGATGCAATTGTTATGAAGTGAAGTAAGGTTTTTAAGCACCATGAAAAATATCCAAAGAGAAACCTTCCACCAACAAGATTGAACTCTGAACCTTTTGCACCAAGAGACACACCCATTATTTCTCAGCAATCTTGCCAGCTCATCATAAGGACATTGTTGATGCCTTATCAAATAGTTGTGCACACATCCAAATCTGCAACCAGGTAATGAATATTTCTTATATAAATGCTTCTATTGTGATTCTTCTGTGGGGAAAACTATTTAAGGCTTTACTTATAATATATTTGATACATTCAATGAGTAAACTGTGTTAACTGTACAGAAGGGTTTGTTACACTCGGTGATGCAAACCTGTAAGTGAGGGTGAACAAGTATTAGTGCATTACTTCATTTAGTTGACAAGACTGAGCTATTTATGATTGGTGGTAAAGAAATGAATACTGTATATGTAATTATTGTCCCGTCTTCTTACTGATAATGCCATTTTTTTTTCCACATTCCTGAAATGTCATAGAACAATCTGGACATCCAAAAAAAAATATTATTTAAAAGTGGCAAAAAATGTTGCTGATAGCATTGAAGCCACTTTATGCTGTCTTCAGCCCATATTTAAAGTCATTTATTGAAAAGTAAAAGATCCTAAATTTTATGTTTGACTTTACACCATTGTCCATGTTTGAGTCAAAATTATGCTTAGTGGGCGTCTTCCTTTTGCTCTGAACAAATCCTTTTCACAGGAATGACCCCTAAGAATTTTTTTTTAGTAGTTTTGTTCACAAACGCCCATCCACATATGCCATTTTTCAGTTCATGCAATCTCATAGGTGACAGATGTAAAGGTCAGGCAAGCTCATTTCTTTGGCACACAAAAATGAAAGTGGCATTTCCTTTGGGTTATCAGCAACAACCAGGCTTAAATGAATGCAGGCTTTCGACAAGGCAGGGCATATTGCTCATCTCCATCTGCTCTGGCAAACATGCAAAGGCTAGTTTTTTCTTCGTGCAAATTTTGCATGAGCTTTATCTAATACCACATAAATATGTTAACTGTGACATGAGAAAATGTCACTGGACATTTAATTCAATCCAAGATGTGAACATCTGTGAATGACACAAGCAATGTATGTTTTTGTGGTTTGCTGGATTTGCCAGAAGAAGAGATGGCAGATTATTTTTCATCTTAAACACAATCTGAGATAGAAGTTTATGGCCTAAATATGCTGTAACTCAGTAACCATAGCCCTATTTTCTTCTTTTAGCTATTTCATCTGTAGTGGAATGAATCTTGATTCCACAGAATTATTTAAATGAATTGATTGTTTCATCCCATTTTAGGGCACTTGTCCATTTGGGTCTGAAGATCTTCTCTCGGTTTGGAGTGTGTGAGTTTTTGAATATAAATGAAACTTGCCTGGTCAGCTGGCTACAGATGATTGAAAGTAATTACCATGCTCAAAACCACTACCACAACTCCACACATGCAGCTGATGTGATGCACGCAACAGCGTATTTCCTAGAGAAGGAAAAATCTAAGGTAGGTGTCTATATAGCTCACTAGTTCTTAATATGGAGACATCTTTGTAATTGTTGCAGGTGATAGTTATGTTGTTGTTTTTAATCTGTTTGTTCCTCTTTGTCTTAATATTTTAACAAAAACTAAACTCAGCACTGTTTTGATTTTTTTTTTTGGTACTACAATACCCTGTAAAGCTTTCCTGTCATTGTCTTTGTTGGCATCACCTTGTCCTATATTATAAGAAGCCCTTCAGAAGATTAATAATGTTTTATTTAACAAACTGCTTTAATTTTCAAAAACTGCGCTCTTTTCTTCAGTGTGGAAAAAGATCATCCTGCATTATTTATTTTCATACCATATATATACATGTCATAATAATAATAGCATTAATGAAAGATGTGCTGACAACAAATAATAAAAAAACACAATATAGCATTATGAGCCGCTGTTATTCTATAGCTCCCTTTATCTCCTAACATCTGAACTCCTTTTTCCTTAGTCAGTGACCACCCTCCTCTTTTCCCTCCCCCCTTTAAACCCCTGCATCAAGCCGTGTTTGAGTAGCAGCTGACCTTGACCATGTCTGTCTGTAGGAAATATTTGATCAGCAAGACCAGATAGCAAGCTTGATAGCTGCAGCTGTTCATGATGTAGACCACCCAGCAAGGACCAACGCATTCTTAATCAATGAAAAGCATCAGCTAGCCATACTTTACAACGATCAGTAAGTTCTTTGCTTTTTTTCTCTCAAATTCCTTGTTCTCTTGTTAGCTGTATCTAGTAGATAGTTTAGTACTGTTTAAAGATCTGTAATGTCAGTATAGGGTGTTTCTTTGTATATAACTTTATCCATTGTGTTTGTGCAGCAGCAAGGTAATGAAGTTTTATTTCTTTGTGCAAATTCATTCTGAATCAACAGCTAATATTTTTTCAGCTCGTAAGGAAGGAAGAAATGTCAGATCCAGCACCATCACATCAGTGTATCTGAGCATCTTACCTGAAATATTGAAGAGGGCAGAAGATTCTGTTCCAACTCACACTATCCAATATTTCACAAGCTTTGCTCCTTTAATATAATATTTACACACATTTATTATTTCAGGGCAGTGTTAGAAAACCACCATGCCAGTATGTGCTTTAGGTTAACTCACAAAGACCAAAGTGTTGATATATTCAAAAACTTAAGCAGGTAGGTTTCATGTTTATCTTGAGTATTTATATCTCACATTTGCATAGTACTACTTCTATAATTAAGAAAAGCCTTCGTTCTAGTGGCAGATTTGTGTTTAAAGCCTCAGCATCACTAGAATGGAAAAAAATATTTACAGCGTAATTTAACTATGCAGATCTAAAATGTATTTTAAGGCTCTGAGGTTTTTCCTTCGGTTTAAGTCATAATGCATGCTTCACAGCAACACTATAGGTTTGAAAGGCATTTGATTGACATCACCTTATATTTCCAAGCAATTTAGTGTCAGAACTATTCAGCAAGTAGGCTGTATAAGTGTCTTTTGTAGGCACTCTGAACCAGTTTTCTTGTGAGAGTATTAATTATGAACAGTTTGGTTGTGTAGGCACCAAAAGTTGGTGAATCAGGTCATATCTGGACAAGAGCTTGATGTAACCTACAGATCTAAATAAAGCAACAAAAATTAACTGGTGTTTGTAGAGAATAACTGTGAATATTGTTTGAGAAAGTCACTCTTTTGATACGCATTTGAAATATTTTGATGTCATTCTAACCATTATATTTTACCCAGCTTGTATATTTTGTTCACAGTGATGACTATAAAGCCATGCGTCAGTCAATCATTGATCAGGTTCTGGCAACAGACATGAAACAGCACTTTGAACATTTATCCAAGTTTACCACTTCAATAACCAAACACTTACAGAAGCTGGAAGGTGACAATACAGATGTAAGTGATTTGTTGCTTTCATATCCAAGTATTTGTACTATAAGGCTGGTGGGTAATATTAAGTTCAGCAGATACTGTGATATTAATTTTTCTTCCACTCACAAATGTAAATTTAATGTTGCTTGTCTTTGTTGCAGTTTGTTTCTACACTGTCGCAGTGAGGCTTTAACCCCTTCATTACATCATCTATATCAAGTGCACATGTCATCAACTTAACATGAATTCTGTTAAGTTTGAGCTAAGGTTTTACAACTCTTCTGCATGATTGGGGCTACATTTGCATCTCTATACAGAGAATGCATGTGATTCATTAAAACTTTGGAATCCATCAAAACAACATAGGAATGCTATTTCCAGGACTTAAATTTACCTCCAAGCATTGTTTAAACGAAAAGGTTACAGTACATATATACAGACGAATTCTGATAATACAACCATTTTCAATACAATTCTCTGCCTAACACATTCCCTTTCAACAGCCCCAAGTGCTTTGTCTCTGATTGAAAGCACTCTGGATAGTATAAAACTTTCAGTGAAACATCCTCAAAAGCTTGGTCCAAAGAGTGGGAGTTCCTCCATACATAATGAAGGGGTTAAGATGGAAAGATGATCGTGATGATGACTGATGAGTGAAATATGAGAAACTGTTTAAAACCAGCCAACTTTTCTAATTGCAGTCCATAATTTTCAAATTCTGCTTATTTGCATGAATTTTCAGTGCATTGTTAGGTATTGGGGTATCCTTGACAAAGTCACTAGATTTTTATAACCTCTTGTACTGTATATGCACCTTCTTCCATATTGCTGTTGAGAATACTGTCATGAAATTCTGTCACATATTATATGATTTGCTGTTGCTTGTTCATCTGCATTGTTATTTGTTCTGATATTTTTTGTATAATCTACCCACTGCATTGTGTAGCTTGGACTTTTAAAATCTGCTGAATTTCAAGGAGTACATGAAGCACTGATATAGAGAAGTAAATTTAGATCTGAAAGGTTTGTTCAAGAAAACCGTGATTTTGACATATATACATGCATGCTCAGTTGTACATCTTGTTAAACCTTATTGTCAGCTAGCAGTCTACATTGCTGAGCATATCTCAAGGGGTGCCTGCACAAAGACCATGTCATTATATAAATTATAGAAGAGAAATAAGGCCTTTGCACTGACACCCCTCGATTTATGGTTGCATGCATCATGATATATTCCACAAGCCAGTTCTGAGCCAAAATAAGAGAGCCAGAAAAAAATGCATCATAATTCATATGTCAATAATGTGTGTTTGCATTCTTCACAATCAGGCTGAGGCACACGAAGCAGACATGAACACAATACTGTCTGAGCTGTCCACACATGAGAATCGAACTCTTATCAAGCGCATGATGATCAAGTGTGCAGATGTCAGCAATCCACTGAGGCCAATAAGTCTGTGTAAGGAATGGGCTTACAGAATTGCCGAAGAGTACTGTCAACAGGTGAGGCAGACCACTAAGCATTATATCATAGAGCATACTATAACAGAATGGCTTTACATGTGACTGATTGTAATGCTCAGGGATGAGGTTAACACTTGAGCTGATGGGAAAAATGAGACAATCATTCCATGAATCCACATTTCTTAGACCCAAAGGACCCCATGCCCCTCAAGCATCTATAGGTCCTATGTCATTTTCTAATGAGTGGCCAAGGGGGAGAGAATGATGCATAGTACAGATTGCTGTGAACCATGCATGATGACATAGTGCTCAGAACCTAGCTCAGAGTTTCTAACACAAAAGAAGATGAAATCATGTTACTCCAAACTAGTTATGCATCAGAATCACAGCTCACATTTCAGCAATGTAGGAGATTGTTATATAAGGCTAAAATTAATATATGAAATGAACTGCAGGAAGAGACTTCAAATTCTCATTCTGAGAAACCAAGCCCATTCCAGTGACAGAAGACATGTACAGTATAACATCATTATTTCAATGCCATTTCCTTGTAACTAAGTAGTTTTCAAATTTTACAGAAGAGTGTTAAAGGCAGTTCTCTTTCAATGCATGGCCACCCATGTATCAAACTCAGAGCTTTTGTATTCAGCATGCAGCTTATGATTTTAACATATTGTATAATATATGTGTAAAAACTGCATAAAATCATACAAATAAGAAAGAAAAAAACAAATTCTGAAAAGAAATGCAGATACAGGGTTCTTGCAACATGACAACATGTGTGAAATGCTGAAAATACTTTATTGTTTGAAGAACAGTTTTGACGATAATGAAACCAACCATCGCCCTGATTCAAAGTTGTGGAGATTAAGGCTGTTGTCTAAATTATGATATACTGCAAAAGATCTCAGCCTGTATATAACTTTGACTGCAGAATCCCAAGCAAAGCTTTTTACCATAAGGTCCTTTATCACTGTCCAGGAAGTGAATGGTTTATTATGAATATAATAATATATTTTATAATGAATTTTTTATGTGTTATTTTTGTCAAAGTTGAGCTTTCATCTAATTATTCCCTATCAGAAAGTGATAAGATATTATTAAAATGATATTAAGACTAATTTCTCTGAGGGTAAGACAGATATTTTTGAATCCTTGAAGACTCATAATCCACAGCTATAGGCATTTCCTTGACTATTTGACCTCAACTGTATAACTTATTTTTTTTACATTTACTTCTAAATTCAGTTTGCCATGAGATGGCAATTAAGGGCAAGTTTGTGTTATCCGCTGATAAGGACAGGTGAAAATCAAGCTCCAAACTTCTCTTATCTTAATTGCTGCTTGACAGATATGCTTTAGATGCCTAGCTTGTCAACAGCAATGAGCTATATCAGTCCTTCAGTTTGCTAAGTAATCAAATTCCAATGCTAGTACGTGTAATTTCACACAGTTTTTGTAATGTAGCTTTTCTTGGAATTTTTAGACAGATGAGGAGAAGAGCAGGGGTTTGCCAGTGGTGATGGCTCAGTTTGACCGGAAGACGCTCAATATCCCTAAATGCCAACTGGCATTTATTAATCTTTTCATCACTAGCATGTTTGATGCTTGGGATGGTGAGTTATCATTGTTAGTTACATTTTCTTTGTGGCTGCTACAGTTGCTGTTTTTATTCTTTTGTTGCTGTTGTCTTTTTTTTCTACTTCAGTTCTGTTCTCCAGCATGTATGAGGTACAGACTTCAAAACAGAGTCAATTCCATTTATTGATAACTCCTGAGGAACATAAAGAAAGTAGCTATTATTCAGAAACTTTTATATGGAAAACACTGCTTTATCTTATTGCAAAACGTTGTGATAAAGTGAAATTATTTAATTTAAAGTTTCAGCTGTTATAAAGGTGAGTGAAGTTAAATGAACTGACTGTATGAATGGTAATTTGAATTTTTAGTCCTACAGTACTGAGGTGTTCAGCAAAGAACTCACTCATTAATGTTTGTCCCCTTTTAGTGATGTTCTGTCACTCTTAAATTTATATTAATCATTGCTTCCAAAACTTTTCACTGCCTGAAATAACCTTTGATATTATTCTTTACAGTGTACTGTGATTGCCCAGAGCTGATGAATCATTTACAGTTCAATTATGACTACTGGAAAGCCCAAGAAGAACTATCACAGAAGGATCGCTCCAATTCACAAGTGGCAGACAACAGTTAACCTGCACATAACCTGTAGGATGTAGCACAGTCTACAAGCAGGCAACAGTAAAGCCTGCTTTATTGTAAACCTATAGGATGTAGAAAAGCTGCTGTTTCTCCAGGATAGCTGTGTGGGAGTCCAGTGTATGTCCTGAATCAGGAGCACTGAAGTAGCCCTGCCATTCTGCTCACCAGCTGTTTGAGTCATGGCTTCCTGAATCTGTGATGAATGGTTCGGCAGGAAAGGACAAAAAATGTACTATGAATCGAATATATGTTGTTTCCTGTAGCACAAATAGGTGTCATACTGATGTTATGAATAATAAAAAAAACTACTCTATGAATATTGAACTATCTCTTCGGTCATTTGTTTTGAATTTCCATGTAAACACAGTATCTAGAGTTCACCTGGGACCTATGAAGGATTTCTCATATTAACAGGCTTGCTCGTATGTTACCTGCTTGACATCAGGATGACAACTTGCCTGCCTATTCAGGTTTCTGGTTTACTCAAATGTCTTCTAATTATTGTCTGTATAATTGTGGCACAATGCCCAAGTGTATCTTTCATGTGGCCCGCCCATATAGGGATTGTTTTGGGACCCACTGGGATGCCAGAAAGATATCATTGCCAAGAGATGGAACAAAGCTGACCTGTTATTTAAATGTGAAAAAAATACAAAGATCTCATCATTAACTAGTGCCACTCCTGAGCCCTCCACAATAGCTGGGATCATCCACGTTCACCAAAGGTTACATACAAAATAAGAGGATTCAGTTACAGCCACCACTTCATCATGTACCTAGCTCTGCTGCACATCATGGCTTGTGAGGAGTATAGTTCACATGTGTTTAACTGCTTTGCAAGCCTGGGACTACATACATCAAAACAATACCTGGCAAGTCAAGTCAGTATCTATCATCCACCGCAGAAGTTAACAGCTGTATAAATGTCATTATATTCTCCTGTTCCTTATTATTCTATGAAAAAGAATTGTGAAGAGGATGCATTGGGCAATTTTATGCCTTTGGACATTCAGAGTGGATTAGCAAAGTCATCATAATTTATGTTTGTGATTTGATCCAACTATCAAATGCCATATTTTAGAAATGCTGTGGTGATTCACTTATTTCTGAAATATCATGGGTCTAGTCCCAGATTTCTTTTGTCCTCTTAGTCTTTGCCTGTTCATCACAGCTAGTGAAAAGTCATTCAGGTTTTGATCCCATGAAAATCATCATAACATGAAAGAGAAGGCAGTGTGTACAGTAAACCTACCTCATATTTACTTATGAAAAGCTGTTATTACTTATGAAAGTATCTAGCATTTCATATAAGTAGCACTTGGCAGATATCATACTTCATAGCAGTTTTAGAGCACTGATTGTAAAAACACATGTATTATCTGATGGTTTTTTTTATTCAGGACCCTGCTCCCCATCAAGCATTTCATCATTCCCATTGCAAAGTGTTCTGTTTAAACCTTGAATGATGGTTCATCACTTTGCAATGGCTTCAGTGACATTTATAGTCGCACTCACTTTTGATAGTGACATTAGGGGCTGAGTTTATGTGGTCTTTAATATGAGATGGCCACTGTGGGAGGGATTACATGGTTTTATACTCTGATTATGCTACACTATATGCATGATAAGCAGTTGATCTTATCAGAAGGTGAGCACAAACAGTACCAGATTTAGATTAGCTTTAGAATGCTTTGGCATGCCGTAATGTAGGCTGTTTCGTTCTCTACGGTTACACTGGATATCATTTGACAAATCAGTGTCTTAAACTCATGCCTTGCTACTTGTATGATGTGTTTAAAGGTGCCCTACAGATTGACAACAATTCTGTCATGCATTGATTCATAATGAAGATGGGGATTTATATTCAAAATCAGTGGAGTTAAAGTGATCTACTCCTAGAAATTTATCTTATCATCTTTGCTATGTCATAAATTATTATACAGTTTGAATAGTACTGTATGAATTTCTTTAATGTAAATCCGGAAACAATGATTTTTAATACATTGTATCAGATACTATGTCCAGCATGTGAATGTGCTCATGCTAAATATGTTTTGCAATGGAATATGTTTGACAGGGTGATATGCAGTGTCATAAGGATCAAAGGTGAAAAAGTCATATACATGGCACCTCTTCTTGAAGGATTGTGGGGTGGTTGAGGGCTGTGTTGTGCAGCCTCTTATTTTCACTGGTGTCCCTCACTGTCAAGTCCAGTAAGTACATGTCATGTCAGGCCTGATGAACAATGCTACCAACATCACCAATATGTTAGGACAATGACAGACAACCTGGTCTTTGTTCAATGCCAGTGTATAAAGTATGTTTATTGCAATCAAAGGTCTACAGCAACACGTTGCTGTAATATTCTAAAGGGACAATCCCATATCTTGCTGCTGCAATAAATTATGTGAACTCCACTCATAAAAGAAGTTGCTATTTCTCCTCTCACTATTTCATTTCACCATTCAGGCAAGTACAAATGTCAGCATGATATAACTGTGCCACGTTAAAGGGGGAGTCACATGGTTCCAGTTTTCATTGACGTTTGAACTGGTAGATATTGGAATGCTTCATGAAAACAACCAGCACACTTGCACAATTCCAAACATGGTTCCAAAATTATCAGCAGCAGACACAGACTGCATGCTGAAGTGCAACTTGGTGCATTAGTTCAGGTGATGTATTATCCCCTTCCCTTTTTCCATTAAATTTCTTGCAGCACAAGCTAATTTTGAGTCCTAAAGACAAAGGTATTCCTGTGCAAAGCGAGAATCACACTCTGTCACTTTCACCACCATTGCTTTTGTTTTTGTCCCATGACCACTCATTGTAGTCCCGAAAACCTGGAAAAATAGAACCAATTCTGTCCTGGGCAGCAGGCAAAATAGGTTTAAAAAGTAAGAGGGAAACTGGAATTCCTTTCTTGTTTTTTTTCATTCCAATACCTAAGAAAACAGGAACTGTGTGAATTCCCCTTAAGGGACATCAGCAAAATTTGGTTGTTGCTGTAGTTTGTTTGTCCACATTTTTTTTTTGTTTGTTTTTAATAATGATTATTATATATTCTTGCAATGTTTTAATGTGATAACTATTTGCTCAGCTAATTGAAAATGGGTAGAGTGTGATTTGGAGAAGATGTGTGAAAGAAAGAGAGAGAGATAAGATAAAGAAGAAACAGTCTGTTGAAGTCCCATGATTTAGATATATATGACTATTGACTTGTCGTATTCATATCTAACACTGGAAGTATGTTACATATATTTTCTAACCAAAATCTTCATTGTCTTTTAGTAGCCTGCTTAGTATGTGGCTGAAACATCATGATTTAAGAGCATGAAAATGAAGTAGTGACAAGCATGTGATGGATCATTGTGTTATAGTAACTGTGAGATGTAGAGAGTCATTGTGATCTACTTAAGACATGCTGTGATTTCAGTACTTCTGAGGCAATCAGTTTTCTGTGATCTATTTTAGACTGCAAAATGACTACTTTATGGAGAACAATGGAAAATATTGCGCATCTGGGTGGAGTAGCTTGCCTGATGATTATTTATTACTAATGTTGGGAGTGCTTTTCGTTTTGACAAGGATTAAACATGTTCCAGCAAAGCCTGTACATCAGTTTGAATATCAGTCAATTTATATTTATTCTTTTCATCTACCATATTTGTTAAGCTGCACTGATACCCACTTACGGTGTTTAACACAAGAGGAACCTAATCAGACTACAGAAGCAAATAGTTCATGTTACATTCACTGGTGCAGCTTGATGATGCTGAACTGATATTAGGGACATTGGTTAATGGCCAAAAATATATGCTTTATCAAAGATCAATCATACACTTTGTCATGGCATGAAGTTTGGCTTAAATCCAAGTTAAGAACAAATATTTGCACAGCTTCAAAGGGCATAAAAGCTGCAAATGGAAAGAACACGTAAAATTCCATGTAGATTCAAAGAGCAATAGCAACAGTGGGCAACGTAGAGATAAATTCCTTTTTAACATTTGTTTAAACTGATGCAGTTGACATCAATCAAATATCTTCACATAGTGCTACGATACTGTGTTGTGATTAGATGAACTCTTGTGGAAGCAAAAAAAAAAAACATTGATTCAGACCAACAGAGATGCAGTGATGTATGAGAAACAAACGAAACGAAACAAATCAGTAGAAAGTATTGGTCGTGCCAATATGCAGGCCACACTGTAATCCGTCGACTCTATACACTGTCCTCATGATCGACATTGATAGCGTCGAAGGAAAGAGTGGTATGGCAAGGAAAGTATGCCACCAATCATTAAATTCTGCTGTGAAAGAGTTTAGACTCTTCCACAAATGATGACCATCCATACTTTTCATTCAGCAAATGAGACAGGCCAGTTTTGTGTGAATGAAAATGAAGAGTACAGTGCCACCACATGAGATAGAGAGGAAGAGGAGGAGGGAGGGGGAGAGAGATGGGGTGGATGCAGTGAGGATGCAGTGATGGACAGAAGTGGTTTTTCCACTGGATGTCAACTGTGATTGGGTTGGAGTGAAAGAAGTTAATGTGACAGGAATTGCCCCTAGTGTGAAGATTTTCACCTGCCAAATCATTATTCTATCATCAGATCACGTTAAGATTTGATATATTTTGATATCAGGCTCAAGTTTATTATTGTTTTTGTTCTTGTTGTCATGTTTGTGTTATCATAGTTAGTGTTGTGTTGCTGAATAAATGGATGAAATGATCCATTATACCAAATAAATCTCTGCCTCATCTGCAACAGCAGTGGACATAATTGAAGAGATTTCGCAACTTAAGGGCAAGTGCGGCACCCTGTAGGGGTAAAATTGGGTAAAATTGCGTAAAATGAGTTTAAGGCAGTTTTTTAAACAGCAACATGTCCTTTATCGAATCCTGAAGTTATTTTCATGATACCTGTCTCAAAAAGTGTATTTTGATGCAAAAGGAAATGATTACCCTTTATCAAATGCATCTATCGGGTAATCTTTATCGTCAATTATCTCAAAATCACAGTTTTCGTCACTCTATCCGTTCGATCTGACTTTTTTCTGGTCCAATTTACATAAAATTTTGCATAGCAATTCTCCAAGCCCCTGTTTTGAGAATGTCATGGGCTTTTTTCGATATCTTGTGTTTTGGGTGTTTTTTTTAATTTTTAAAGTTGAAAATTTTCAAAATTTTCAATGTTTTTTTATGACATTTTAAAAAAAATTATTAAAAAAAAACTATCCAAGAAATCAAAAAAAGCCCGTGACATTCTATTTTAAATAAAGTGATCTTTCAAATGGAAAAAAAACCAGCATCCTACCATGTATTGTTCTCCAGATCGAAGGGTTCAAAGTTATGCAAAAGTCATCCATATTTTCCAATATGGCGGCCAAACAATTGGCGTTTCCATAGCAACGGAGGGAGGAAATTGCGAAAAACCCCAGTTTATTTTCCTTCCTGGCCCTACGTGACCCATTTTTCACCCCAAAATGACAAAGTTCCCTTTATTAATGAAAATCACCTATTTCTGCCGCACGTCCCCTTAAGCCCCTAGGCAAGGGAGGTAAATCTTGGGGTGTTTGTTTTGACCACTGATCATCCAGATATCATCCAAATAGCCCTAGGCGTTTTCTGATAAAGCATATGTTAAATATGATTTGAGTAGTTATTTGAAATATTGAGTTTCCACATGCTGTAGTTTTTATCCCATGGCTAAATGTTGCGGATGGGAACCCCCACTTCAGTTCAAAAATTCTGTGTCTTTTTTGAACCTAGAGCTGTTGTGTGTAGGGGCACACAAACCTAAGACTGAAAGCTGCTTTCTGAAACACAGCTTGACCATGATACGGTCAGAATAATACAATTTAGTCACTCTCATGGTCATGGTGCAAACTGCCTTATTCAAACATTAAGAGCAGCCAAAGTACTGTAAGGAATGTAAACAATGCAACAAGTGTTGATCACAGAACTGAATGAATCTCTGAGTTAATTGCTCATCTGACTTATTACTAGCCAGCAAACAGTGGGAGTGTAAACAACTTGATCAATTTCACTCATTTGACTAAAGATAACCTCCAATTTTAAGGCTCACATGACTTCCAAGTTATGAAATCTAGGAAATGAGTTTTGGGAGACCCTTCAGACCCTTCATCCTATTTCACACGAAGCCATCATGGTATCCTTTATGAGAGTATATGTGTAGCTGCCTGACAAAATGAGGCGCATCTCACATTTGGTAGTATTGGGATATTGATGTCACCAAATAGGCTGACCAAAGCCCTTTCTTTTGGTGGAAAAATTATTGCTGCTCTAAATTAATTCATAATGAAGTTTTGATCTTTCAGACACAGGGAGTGACACAACCACAGTTTAAAAAACAAAAACATTCTTAAAGTACCAGTCAAAACTGCCTTGCAACCAGAGTAATACTGTATAGTAAAGTAATACCTTTTTTTCAGACAGACATTCAGTCAATGTCAAGGCCTTTCCCCATCTTGTTTGACATTTTCAGTGAATAGATCAAGCATAGTCTAATCTCAGATTTGACAAATTCAACCCAGTGATACGTTTTGATGATTTTAGCGATTTCAGTGGTGCAGAAAAGTGCCTCAACATGTGGGCAGCTACACATAAGCAGAGAGAAAACTGGAGAGAAGAAAGAACCATGTCCTGTTCTGTGTAGATACCGAATTTTGACAGTGTAACATACTAGAGCAATACATCTCACAGCAGCAAAGGTGCTCAAAGGCATAAGAAAATTATATGTGTATCTTTATATGCTGTACATCCTCCTGGTTATTCATGTTTGGATGCATGAAATTGTGGTTGCACGCATGCACATGTATTGTGAATTCAAGCTACAATGCACTGTCATTGAATAAAAGAGCGGAAAGCCAGGTTACATTTAATTCATTGCTAAACTGCAAATATTTTGCTGCGATCTCATATCTCTGTATTGTTTTACTAGTTTCTGAACTTGCCGTTATTGCTGTTGCTGCTAATGTTATTGCTGTCGTTTTGATCCATCCTCAGTTGGTTGTTTTCAGTTTCTAGGTTTTATTTTCAGCCAGTCTGATTTTCCTGAAGTTCCATGCAACAACAACCATAAGATATATTTCATTCATGTTTAGTGTTCACATACTGTTCATTACTTATTCATGTTACCTTAAAGCCACTATCCATGAAGAAAAGAACATGTTTCTGTAACACATCTCTTGCAGCTAATCTTACTGATACCATGAAGTTTATTGGTATATTAGTAGACTGGTGACTTTATCTCATTCATCAGCATGGGGCAACCATACAAACAAAATGTCCTGTGAAATGTACTTAAAGAACAACTAACATAAAAGTGACATTTTTTTCAACTAAATATGTTTGTGTGCGCTCTTCGTGAATTTCATTTGTCATAAAGTCTTCAGGTTGATCCAAATGGAGACATTTTCCAGTTTGTACCATCCCACATTAAGCAGGCAGTCATGGTATGTACATGTGAGCCAAACCTAGGAGCCAAAATTTCTCATCATATAAGAGGTATAATATTTTTATACTGTTATTCAAACTTTTATCATGTAAAATATTGAAAATGTAACACTACGCATAACAAGTGTATTTTCTATTACATTTGTATTTGAAGATCTTGCTCATTTTCACAATACATGTTCTGTTGGTTAAAATGTGATGTTACAAGGGGTCTTCTATTTACACAATGGCAATGTATATTTTCATGAAACAATAGCTGTTCAAAGGTTCCTAAGCCACTCACCACCCCCACCCGTCAAAAAAAAAAACTGTAAAATTGCTGGCTGTTTTTAGTACCAAATTGTCTTCCCTATCTTGGCTTATGAAAGCTTTATACATTCCCGAGTGGGAAAATCAGGTAACAAAATTATAGTTCATCTACTCTTTGGCTGGAATTTTTAAACTTCTTCTGTATAACCATACTGAACTTTACTGAGGGCCAGTTAAAAGACTTCAGAAGAAACCTGGACCTAAATTACATTGTCAAGTAAGAAGATAACTTAATACTTTAGTTCTTGCCAATATTTATTCACTTTCAGCCTGAAGAAAGACGCAGTTTACTTGTATTCTGTCTTCAGTTGTCAAGGTCCAAAATATAAAGGTCTTGCTAACACACAAAAGATTTCATACAAGATATGCAGACTACATAAGCAGGGATCACTGACACATGTACTATGACATTTTAGATTGGTGTTGACTTGTTGTATCCTCTAAGCTGAGAAAGACCAAGAGACTTTGTGTCCTTAAATGAAGTTCTTGCAATTGCAATGACATCATGACCTTCTATCCTGTGTGTCTCATCAGACCTTCTATCCTGTGTGTCTCATCACCAGTTTGGTACAATACATCATCCAGTGTCCTTAGAATATCCCACGGTTTTCCATACTGGTCTGCTGGTAATGCTATTATGGTTGTCTTTACCCACCTTATTAGTAGGGGACATCAGCAGGAAAAACTGTTATATTATCTTTGAGACAGATAGATTTAAAGAATGATGGAATAGTACTTATGGGATATTTAACCTGGTGCATTAATTTTATGAATTACTGAGTTAGGAACAAGGTGTTATCATTAAGAAACATTCTCCTCATACTTTAAAGATTTTTATTAGGATCTGACAACCAAAAGGAACATTTTGTTGCTTTCAGGCCAGCCATGGCTCCTGAGTACACAATTAAAATTTGTAGTTTGCGCACCAGTTACAACTTTACTTTAAAATAATTGACCAAACACCCTTTCGTTACAGGATTTTGTAGGTTTATCAGCCAACATCCTTGTCATTAGTAAACGTGTTAGAATCTTACATTTGAAAAGTGAAAATTTTAATGAACTCTCATCTGTAAAGCTTCATATAAAACAACAACAGGGAGTTAGAGACAAAAGATTTTAGGATTTGAAGTCAGCATCCAAACACTCACAAATTAAAGAGGAGTTTTGAAGAGTTAAGAAATTAGACTTCATAGATTTTACCAGTAGATGAACCAAAGTATTTGCCCATTGTGTTTACTGAGTAAAATTATTAAAATCACACTCATCACAGAATTACAAACTTTCTTTCTATATCTTAATTGTGTACCAAATACTAAGAAAATTGGTTGAAGACTGGCAGTTTTACAGAATTTGATCTTCAAAAATTGCTATTTTGGGAAATTCACATTAAAAGATGAATCTTGCAGTATCTGCCCATCATAGTAAAACTAGAAGCCAGTTACCACTCAAGATATATTCAGGCAAGGCAAAAATTAATTTTTAAAAAAAACAGGTTTTTGTTCAGTGGTCAAAAACTGACTTCTTTCTTAGATGCTCAAAACCAGTGTCTGGCCTCAAAATATCTTTTATGGGAAAAAGGATTTTTTAAGTAATCTTTGGGAAGATCTGAAAGGGTTCACATACTATACAATGATGGATAGTGGACTAAACATTGAGTCTTATTTTAAAAGTAGACCTATTACAGTATTTGCCAGCTTAAAAACATGTAGTTTCATAAACTCACTAAGCATTTTCTGATCATGTCAGTCAATACTGTACTTACTAGCAGTTTTACTAATGCTGATAAGTCATGAATCTGTATAACTTAATATTTAAAAGATTTAACAGATCTGTGGATTCAGCCTTGAAACTTTTGTAACCAGTGGTAAATATTAACATAAAAACATAATATATTCTCAGTGTTGTGCCAGGATATGTCTCTGTATTATAACAATTAACCACTTCATGTACAAAATGAAAATTTCTGATAAGGTAAAACAAAGAGTTTTGTCCCTTTTTGGTTCGTACATTGCTGAGACTTCCTGCCCTCTCTGTGTTCTTTAAATGTTCTACTGTTGGCGTTGATTATAGTAAAATGTGATGTGATTATGCATGCTAAATTGAGAAATAACCTTATCCTTTGATATATTGAGCAGTAACAAAGGTTACAACTACTCTCATGAGTCTCATCAGATAATGAACTGTTAAAAATGTCATCAGCATCTTTTTGCTCTGATTCAATAAACATGAGTACTCACCGTAAGGACATTTCTAAAGTTAGTTTTTCAAATAGGTTAATTACATGTATTCAGTAATTGAAAGAACAAAATTGTCATCTGCATTTGGGTCATATAACAAACATTTAGAACCAAAAGAGAATAACTTGCATTTTCATGTAATAGATTTAAACGTCCCATATTATTATGACCTAGTACGACTTTGAAAACAATGACAAAATGAATTGACTTTATTTTGAATAGCCCTATTTTACCTATATTAGTGGCATTTCTTGTTTTGTCACATGGAAGAGGCTATTGTAATTTCTGGATCTGTGTTGCTATCATATCCACCTAGTTGTACTCCAAAATTACAAGTTATTCCTCACTGTGGCATGCAGCATCACACTATAGACACTAAGCCATCTTCTAGACAACTTGTGATAATTTTTAGTCTTTTTCTTTTAGTTCATAATATTTTTTTTCCTTATTTTCATAACTCATGCACTATGATGAAATGGGTTGTTGAAGTGTAAAGATTTTAGTCAAACCTAAAATCAGATACACACTGTGTTATAGTATTTTATGGCTGTACTATACTGTCACATTGTACTTTTTTTTTTTAATCTAGTGTAGCTTTAAAACCAAACCTCTTGTGATAACAATTTCTGTGGTTGGTATTGCCCTCTAAATGGGCAAGCAGAATATGAGTATATTCCATTTGATTTTACGATCCCTACATTTATTTGTCCTTTAAAATACAGTTGTTTTACTTTAAAACATGTATCTGGAATTTGTTCTTGTGTGTGTGTATGAGATGTTTGCCAGTGATGTTCTGATCCGCTTGTTTATAAAAGCTCAGCCTTTAATAGCACCTTTTAAGTACAGTGGATTAAGATAATTCTGACATCTTGGGACCAACAACATCATTAATCAGAGAACTTATCAGCCATTCACATACCTGTTTATTAAGAGATGAAAATGAAAAATGGAGATGACAGAAGACTGGAATGACACAAACAGAAACAGATGTTAAGTATTAAGTGTGCTCATCTGTATAATGCAGAATTTCTGTTGAGCTTGGAAGGCAAATCTTGCTCACAAGTACACAAATGCACTGCTTTTTATGGAAGCAGATGTAGCCTTTTCCCTCATGAACAGATATCTATAGAGGAATTAAAGCCAGCATTAAAATGAAAAAGGAACACCAGAAAAACCATGTAATTATTTACATTTTATTAACAAGATGATATTCTGATGTTATCCATATTCAGAACTATAGATAACATTAAAACTTCAACACAAATGTCCGATGTCAAAATCGGATGCGTCCATATTGCCCATTAGAGACTGTTCTTGATTGAAACCTTACTTATTGTAACCAATCACTGTACATCCCCTTGAGCAAGACATCATAATTCTTGCAGCCAGTCGAAATGTGGCTTAAGTCACTTTTGCTAAATCTAGTTAGGAGAGGAACCTCAATATTAAGAGTGCCCTTGGTGCAATGGAAGAAGGGGGGTGTGTATGTGAGAGCATTCTGTATGAAGGTGGAAATTCCAACTGCAATTAAAGATCTTACTGAAATAATAAAGCCTGAAATATACTTCACAAAACTTCTAAATCTATTCACAAATTGTATCATTTAGCATTCGCACTGAACATGTTCATTCTGCATGAACGTAAGTTAATAGAAGTTTTAAAATATGTGCAACTCTACCACTTCTGCATGAGAGCATCTTGACAAAACCAAAGACAAATATAAAACCTAACAGACCCACTGAACACCTCATGATAGCCAAAACAGAGATTCTGACTCAAGGACTCATATACAAATCCCCAAAATCTGTTTTTGGGCCCTCAAAAGGTTTAAAGTGTGGCTCCATTCTGCAACACTGCCAACAAAACTTCTTGGCCTTTTCCCTCACACTCAAATTTTGTTCATTGCCGTTCTACCTATCTCCATGCATGATTGTATGAAAAAGGCCTTTAAGCCAAGTGAAAATGTGCACACACATACTGAATAAGCACTTTTTTCTTCAAGAGTCCTGTCACTGGCTGATATTTGCTCGTCACACAGGTATTTTTTTGGACAGATATAACTGACCTGTACTTTCAGTTTTCACTACTAACAATCAGAAGGCCTCAATCACCCAGTAAAGTTGATATCTTGGTTTCCAATAGAGCAACAGAAGCCTCATTCAGACTGGCTATGAGACAAGTCACATTTTCTCTTTTCACAGGTTACACTTTCTTCATAATTTTAAAGACTTGATTGAATTTCAATGGCTAAGACTTAAATTTTTTGGAAACTCAGACTCTAAGACATAGCAACTCTTTATGTTCTATAAACCATCTCTTTGAACCTTCTTTGACATCCAAACCAGCATTACATCAACAACTTGTGTAATGACATGATAAAAATGATAATACCAATGAGTTCAGAATAACTCATTAATGTATTAATGTCATATACAGTATTAGTACAATATCCATCCATCAATGACCACACTAAGATACTCTGTACATTACTGTCACAAAAACAATACTCAGTTTGTCCCTTTCACGTGCTACTATGAGCTTACTTTGCACCTCACCTGCACAATATCTTGCACAAACTATTTCATATCAAAGTTCTAAACTAAAATTAACCCACTCAGGAAAATATGAGCACCACAGCACTATTGCATTCCAGGCTTGCCTGACTGCTTACAATAGCCAATCATCTCTATTACTCATACTTTCAGCAAGTGAAATAAAAACATTTCAGACCCCTCAAATTTCTGGCAATGGTTTAAGAGGGAAGATGCAGAAAATATTACACCTCATTCAAATAAGAGCACAAAAATCATGTGCTACTTATACAGAGATGCCTACCTCTGGGCATGCCAATGAGGGAATTTCTCCTCTAAAATGAGGGAATTTCTCCTCTAAAATGAGGGAATTTCTGGACCAATGAGGGAATTTTCACGAACACTACACTCTACGTGACTAGTAAACAAACATAAAACAAACCTTTCACCTCTTATCATTAAAAATTATCTTCACTTAAATAAATGACAACAGAATGAGGAATGCTTTTTTTTTTGGTCTAGATTAAGGCATTATAAGTGCTGAAGAAAATCATAACTAGATTAAGGCCTGCTTTCTTAATTCACCACTCCATAACAGTCTAAGCTTTTGCGACTGCCATGTTCTGATATTGTACAGTTTTTAATGCTGGCACTGTGTAACATAACAGTCCATTCCACAGGTTTCGGGAACAGAAACTAGGCTCTGATATCAGCTCTTATTTTGCTGAACTGACAACACATTGAATTTTCTATTAACATTTTGAATTTCTGGCTTCTGATCACTGACACTTTTCAATTTCAATAAGACTTTTGATAATACAGGCTAATATAAAAGCTCTGTTGATCTGGAAACAACAATACTATCCTTTTAAATTTATCACAGTAGGCGGACATATCTGAATCAGAGCCAGCAGACATCTTGTCACTTCCAAACAATTCAGAGCCTGATTTCCAAAGTGGTTCTGTACTTTTGAAAAGAGCATGGAGCAAAGTTAGCTAATCATACTGGACACACTGGCTGATGGTGTCAGTTTCTTATTTAGCAGGCCATCTATGGGAATTTTTAGTACCATGTGGGAATGCGGGAAAAAAATACCAGTATGAGGGAAATTCCTGCAAAATGCAGGAGGGTAGGCATCTCTGCTTATATGGCCTCGTCATTGATAAGCACATAAATCCATATCCCTCTATATGGTTCTCCACTGATGAGCAAACAACAGCAAGGGCTGAACTACGTCCATTTCCCCAGCTCTACTATATTGCATTACACTATTTACACAATGGAAGTCACTTAAACCACGTAATACAAGAAATGATTTATCTAAAAGATTTTTTTTAGATCTCATCAAATCTCCTATCTTCTTTATATAGGTTCACTCCACTTTATTTAAAGAGAAAGAGCTTAAGCATCTTTTTTTTACTAAAATATTTCTTTATTCAAACATGCAGTTTCATATTCTCATATTCCGTACCAAAGTACTGACATGAAATAATTGCTCCAGCTTTCGGGCAGCCTGATCTGGTCTTTTCAGCCTGGTCCAACTTTGCATGATGTCTGTAAGCCATAATTCTGGCCTTTCACCCCCCTAGCTAGAAACCATGCACTTAACACAATGAAAAGAGCTGTTGATCATATCTGACAAGAAAGGTCAGATCTGGGATGAAACAACATACAGAATTAAAGATTACACAAACACCCATTCTTACAAGAGTAATAATCACAACACACATACGCATGTTTTTCATACAACCTAACTGATCTCACCAACTCATACTCTCATCCACTCCTAGCACACCTCTGGAAACACACTGTCTTTATTCCTGCCCTTCCCCATATTCATTATATTCCCCTCCTTCATAACCCTCCCCACCTTCTTGTCCATATCCCTCCCCACCTTCTTGTCCATCTCCCTCCCCACCTTCTTGTCCGTAACCCTCCCCACCCTCCTGTTCATAACCCTCCTGGTCATAAGTTTGGTCACCCCCTTCTCCACCATTATCTCCACCATCAGCAGCGCCATCATCCTGACTCTGGGCCTGTTTGCGCTCAGCCATTTCCTTGTCTTGCTTTTCTTTCGCTGCTTCTCTGTCCATTCTCAACTTTTTCCTCTCCTCCATCTCAGCTTTCCTCTTTTCATCTTGTGCGTTGGTATGAGCATATTCAACACCCTCTGGCACGGGTATTCCCAACACTTTTTCCATCTGGTCTAGTTTAATCCACAGGCTGTCAGCAGAATCGTGACAGACATAGTGTGAGTTTTTGTTGACAAACAAGA
Source organism: Ellobium chinense (assembly GCA_033807755.1). Lineage (NCBI taxonomy): Eukaryota > Metazoa > Mollusca > Gastropoda > Ellobiida > Ellobiidae > Ellobium > Ellobium chinense. The sequence goes on from JAWQUT010000094.1 coordinate 1,124,294, forward strand.
GGCCCTCCACCTATGATGAATGAAATATAAGATATTGTGGTACAAGACACATTGTACTGAAAAACAGCCAGTTGGATCGTGAAACTTTAATATTCCATAGTTCTGAAGACTTATACATGGCACTGCCAAAACCCCACTTTCCTCCCACCTTCCATTCCCCACATTACAAAACAAGTACTTTATAAGTAACAGATTTGAGCCAGAGGGAATTCTGCAACCAGAGGTCATACAATTTCAAGAATCTAGATTCTCCCTACCTCAATAGACCAAACTCAGCAAACAACTTGGCACATCTATTTTCACACAGCTTATTTCAAACATGGACATTTCAGGCTTTTTTGTATTTTTTCATTTCTCTAGCATAAAATCATCAGTCTGAAATGATACTCTTCCACCACTCGGGGATTCATCTCGAAAAGAACTTATGAAGATGATTTTGCTGATGGCTTGCAACCACTGGCAGCTATGCATAGCCCTACCGTGCCCTAGCTGTGGTTTTCAACCATACCCATAACTAGTTCTGTAAATTTACCTGTCCATCTTCACCCATCTAGGCCACAGCATTTTATACAAAGGCAATATAAAGTTATGAGCAGCAGGCAATAATCCTTGGGAGGGGCCATGTGACAGTACTGAGAAAATAGGTGCAGAGGATAGCACCTTAGTATTTCTGAACTGACCACTGAAATCACAGTAGAAAGAGTTGAAAATTTGAAATTTGTTTCTTTTGTTTTTTTCAGTCATCAACTTTTTCTCTGGAAGAGTTATTACCCTAAGCTTGAAGAGTTGGAAGTGTAAAGTCGAGGGCAGCAATGGGTTAAAAATAATGCAGGGTCTCTGCTCAATTAAAACACTAAAGTCCTCACCTTATCTTTTGCTGCCTTCAAGATTTGCTCTATACTAGCTCTTGTAGCTGGATGTTTCTGCAGCACCTCTAGAGGGTACTGGAGAGAGAGGAAACAAACAATTATAATTGCTAGCTACTGTAGGCGCTTTAAACAATTTTCTGAATTAAATCTTGAACATGACTAATATTCTCAGAACTACATGAAATCAATCTGATAACACTACAGGCATTGTGGTATGACAAAAAGAAATTATTGATTGATTCAATCTGAAACGCCACTTGGAACAGCTAGCATTCCCAAAATGTTCCCTGACATGCCACTGAATAGTTGAGGAAATATATTACCATAATAGGCGTACTTCGGAAATCGCTCAAGGAAAATAATACACCTGAAAATTTGACTCCTTTAGAGTTATGACCCCTTTTCCGAGCCCACGCCCTTTAGAAGTCGGCCATTTTTGTTTACTGAATCGTTCTTTGTCGACTCTACGTCGAGCGTTTTGAACTTGGACTGCTGTTTACTGCGATAAAGTTGGCAGAGTCTGCGATACCGGCATGTCTTCCCGTACTGCTCTTAACAATAATGTATAGTATACCAAATCTGTTTTCATTGTACTAAGAGAAAATAGTTTGGTTTTGACGTGAAATTCGTATGAAGGGTCCGGTGTAATCACAGTCCCAGCTGACCAAAATCCCTGTTTCGAAACTTGAATACATTCTCATTTCCATCTTCATCGTCCCTGCGTTTTGGGTTTTGTTTGTTTTCTGCTGAATGTTGTCATTGTGTTTTGTGTGTCTCAGAACTGGT
>JAWQUT010000094.1:1135109-1147488 GCA_033807755.1 Ellobium chinense
TTTCAGGCCCACTAGATCTAGTAGTACAGTAAAGATCATTAACCTTGACCTGGACGCCAACATTATAGTACACTATTCTCATGCCAGTTGTAGGTCATCTAATGCTTTGAGGGCCTACAGTATACACTAATAGACCAAATGAAATATTATATAGCCTACACAGGTAATGTTCAATTTTATTCCAATTATTATTTTAATGTATTGGCACTCTGGATATGGCACAATGCATACGCTTGACGGAATTCGTCGGGCATCAAAGTAAAGCCCCAAACGCCGCAATGTTGTCTGGAGATGAGTTAACAATAGCATAAAGCCTCCTGTGGCTGGTTACCGTTACTGATATCTTTGTAAGAGACTGCTAGTTACAACTAAACTTCTTCTGGATCTAGCAATTCCGATATGCGGCCGGGAAATAGGCCTAACATACACGCCAAACAGTGCCGGCGAAAGCGAAATTAAGAAGAAACGCGCGTCAGCATTGATATTGCTGTGTACTCTACGGCATGACGAAATGCCAGTATGTATACTGTACTGTACGAGATGATTTTCAGTACAAGAAAGCTCTTTAAGCGCCCGACTTCATTGCAGAAGGCATTCACGGTATTCTTTTTCATACTGACGGTCGATTTTCGGATTTTGAAGAGTACGAATCCTATCTTCGTAACGAGGTCACATTTTCCTATGAAATACGAAAATTTCGTACTGGTTGGCATCTCTGGTTTGTGTAACACTGAGGATCGTTGTTTTTTCTTTTTGGAAACTGAAAATAGTGTATGTTGTTTTTTTCTGAGTATCGTTTTGTGCAGATTTAGAATAGTCTACATATTTTCTGAGTAAAGTTGCATAAAGGTTCATCTCTGAGTTATGAAAAGGTCTTTGTACTGTCTGTATTCATTTGTTCCCATTTTGTACATCTGTGGGCTTGTTTTCCTGTACATTTACATGCGGCCGTACTTAGGTCATGCTTTTGTTCGCATCTAGGAGAGATGGCCGCACTTAGGGCTTACCAGTGACCGCACCTCGGCCAGGTGGCCGCACCATAGCCATTTTTCCTGACAACATTTTATTAATCTCTGCCATAAATAACAACAGTGAGTGCCTCTCGCCACTTTCAATCCACAGTTATCTTCACATGTCCTAGGTACGACCAACAAAAAACGTTCTAGGTGTGATAGTGGAGCTGATATAAAGGGAAGTTCGCTCGTGGCCGCAAGTGGGCTGGTGACTCTATCAACAATTATTCAAAAAGAAAAACTTAAGGCAACTGACCATTTTCCCTTTTTCTCATATTTTTAAAAAGTAAAATGAAAATATTTTATTTACCCTGTAAGGACATTGTTTTACAAATGTCATATAATAATAATGGTATACATGTCATTCATAATACAAACACATAACTATTATAAATATTATATTATTAGTATTATTTTCCACTATGTAAACATTCTTTTGACAAAAACATCAGAGCAAAAGTGTGCAGAAATCAAACAAAATCCAGCTTTCTCCATTCAATTTCACATGGAACTTGCTGTTTCAAAGACAGCAGTCAGAATACAAAGGTAACTTACTGAATCCCACTTTTAAATGATGAATGTGCACTTGCTTACCATCATATTTGTGAACAGCATTAGGCAGAGGGCTCCCGCTGGGTAAACAGGAATTAAACTTGAGATCTGTAGCTCCAGCATTGTTGTAAGTCTGTGTGGTGTCCTAGATATTAGAGATACAAAGTGTCAATGTGATGGCAAAGTAGTTCTATTACATTATCCATGACTAAATCATGTATCTATGATGGTATACAAACGCCACCAAACTAACAGCAAGAACATTAACGAATCCAATTAAGCTTGGACCATCTCTGCTAAAGAAATATCCCAAAGTTACAGGCTGTTCTTTATTACCACTAAACTGGCTGGTCAGTGGTGCTAAAGAGAATTGGTAAGCCAATGTCTACACAATATAACCTATAATTAGCTAACTTTACAGGATCACATTTTTCAAGTTTCAGCACTGCTGAAGCTTGCTTACTTATATTCACCTGCAACTTAAGGTCTGAAAATCTGAGCATTATGAAAACAAAGAAAATGCTAGGGGAGATGCCTAGCGTATCTTACATATCTACCAAATGACCATGATCCTTAAAATGGGATTAATTCAAAACTAGGGCTGAGATCAGAGAAATGTCAGGACAACCCCATGTGTCATGAGTCATCTTAAAAAAGGACATATGTTGGACACATCCTCAAAAGGGATGACACAAGTATTGCAGAGCAGGCCCTTAAATGGTAAGTGTTGGGACAAACAAAATGAAGCTACCTTAAGAAATGCTGGGAAGAATTCTAGTAAGAGGGACTGGAGAGCTTGGACTGAACAGCTACAGATAAATCCAGAGAATTGCATAGGGCAGAAATGGCTGCGTGACACGGTGCACGCCCTATGAGATGATTAAGGGCAAGGAAGCATGTAAGATCCTCCAGTGTTTTCAGGCTGACTCTCATTTTATCTATTAAACTGACATTTTCCTTATTTATAAATTGTGCAGCATCAGGACCAGTTAAATTCTATAATGTTTAAACCTAATTTTGCAAGATGGTTTACATGACTAGGAAAAAAGTCCCAACACCAAACAGAGAAGCATTTTACTGATAAAATTCCTACTTACATTTGCCGCAACTACAACGCGCCTTTTTCCAGGAGGACATACAACCACCAACCAATCTTGCTCCAAGTTGTCAGGAACAGCCTCCATGAATAGTGACTGCATAAGCTTGGGGAAAAAAATGAAGGGAAAATGTTGTTTGGGAATGGTTGCACAGGCTCTAATGTTTTCAAATTCATACTTACATTCAAATTATTTCTTCAGTTAATGCTCTTTTCCGAGCCATCTTAAACTGATACTGAATGAAGTGAATACCTTTCACTGAAAAGAGTTCACTCTTAGATTTGAATTTCTGGAAGAGTTGCATCCAGCACTGTTATGAATAAAATTGGCAAAATTTCTTTTCTTTCATCCTACTAAGTGGTATTTTAATTTACTTGGCACATGGATTTACTATAGAAACTTACTGAATGGCGATCACTTTCCTCCCAGTTGTCTTCATTCTCTCTAAATCTTTTGGAAGGTGGGTCTTTGTCTCCATCACCAAAATTCCTTTTGAAGCCACCTCCCCTGCCACGCCCTCCTCTACCACGGTCTCCTCTGCCACGACCTCCTCTACCACGGTCACCTCCTCCACCGCGGCCACCTCTTCCACCTCCACCCCAACCTCCTCGCCCACCTCCTCCTCTTCCTCCTCCACCACCTCCTCCCCATCCTCCTCGGCCACCCCCACCTCCTCCTCCACCAAATCTGTCATTGCGTCCATAGCCACCACCACCATAGCCGCCTCCACCATATCCACCGCCGCCATATCCATCATCCCGACCATAGCCACCGCCATATCCTCCGTATCCTCCTCCACCTCCACCATAGCCATAGTCGCCATATCCTCCATAGTATGACATATTGATCTCTTTTGAAGTATGTATCTTTCCTCTTTTGTTTCTGAAAGATATCAAATAGAGAGACTGGGCTATTTTTCATCAAAATGTTGTCTACTTTCACTAAAAACTAGACAGTCCAAATTTGCTTTCACTAAAAGCTAGACAGTTCTACAAATATTTACTTCATGCTGAAATGAAACTATTTATCTGTATAAAATTTATGGAATTGACTGCAAGTATGCTTTGATGAATGACTGGGAATGCTGACAGAGATGATCAGGCCTAACAAGCAAGAGAGATAACATGTATCTCAACAAAATCCACTTCAATGTCATCCAGATGAATGATGAAGAAAGTTTAGTCTACCACCATTCCCAAACATAATCACTATAGTCTACAGAAGACTATAGCTTGCCTGCCCACTAAATAAGAAAGTCTTGAGGCTTCTCATCAAAGGACACTCATGAAGTGTTTCTTATTGTTCAGAATCTGAAGTTTCTAACACCCAGCCAAGTCCACGATGCCTAAAACATTCCAAACAGAACTACGATGGCGACACACAGATACACACTTACAGAAATCAGCTGACACACAATAGAAGTAGATGAAACATGTTTGCCCTCTACACTCATAGCCAAGAAAGTTTTTTCTCCAATATCAGAAGCATTTGTTTGGCACACATCCACAAAATTCTCAGAAACACAAAAGAAATTATAATAAATAAGAAGACTGCAAATTGCTCACTGTCACACCATTATGCACACAGATTCTATTAAGTAATTTACAATTCCGAAACACCAGTCTTTAAAGAGCTTGCTTGCTGGTTTCAGGTTCCTGACCCAAATATCTCATTACCACTTCATAACTGCCATTACCTTTACAAGTTGGCAATACTGGCATAGTTTTCAGTACCTTCATTATAGCATGAGATGAGTAGGAATTGCATGGCATCACCACCCCGAATACCTATTAACACAGGGGTATCAGTCCAGGCGGGGACCCTAACCCTAATGCCCATCATAACCTGTATTACTATTTTTGGGCAAGAAGGGAGCCCTTGTCCTTATAGTAGCTGTAGTATCAACATAAGAATATCAATCGAGGTGCACGCCCTAACCATAATGAACACTGGGACAGAAGTATCAGTCAATGACAGGGCCCTAACCCTTATAATAATATTATAACCAACTGAGGCAGGAACATAAGTAAGACAGAAGCTCTGCTGCTCGAACATGGCTGGATTTCTGTTGGATACAATTTACCAAAGTAGTACACAGTGATGAAATCAGGCATAAATCTTTACAAATAACAATCATCTGTTCTAGCTTATCCCAAGTTCAACATCATAAAACTTAAAGAGTAGATTAGCAAGTTGATACTGTAGTGTTTTGTAGTCATCACATTAGAACAATGGGAACAGTCAGTTAGTACAGTCTGTAAAATAATTATAATTTATTGGTTTAACAAGTTGGAGGTATGAAGAGCAGTCTGAAATCCTCCCAAATCTTTCAATATTTATCATCATTCCCAGATGGGCAGCCCTTTTAGGAATTTTAAAAAGCACTAATTAGTCACCTGTTGAGCTAAGCCAATCACATTTTATAATTATACGTGTTGTTTTTGAGAGGAAGCTCTACATGATGTTGGCGATCTTTAGGGACAAGATCACTCTTGTATCAAAATAGTTCATTTAGTCATACTCATAGATTAGCCACCAACTCAGTCTTATTATGCCCTTTTAGTTTTTAGTTTATAAATGTTAAAATATTAAAGAGGCTTCATAATGAATCACTGCTCAGTTCAGTAATTTCACAGGCCAATTGTAATCCAGACGGGGATATTGGGATAACCGCTGAAGGTGTGATATTGGTTAATGGAGGAATTCGAACCAACATAACTAAATTTTTTTTTTTTTTATTGATGATAGACGTCCTCCTATAGTCTAGACTAAACTGACTAGACTAGACCAGATCTAGATCTAGACAATGTCTTACTTAGACATTATATCTCCATCTGACCAATCTGTGAGTGTGAGATCTAGATCTAGATCTAGAGTAGTGTCATCGATTGCGAACGTCACGATTTGCGAACACCTTCACACTATTTCATATCGGCACACACTCTCCTTCTATTTACAAAGAAACTGACAACCTGGCATGTTGGCTACACATATCTGGTACTATCCGGATATACGTGATGTCCACCATCTTACAAGATGTCCGACTGAATCAATGTACCATCAACAGGGGGTAGCCATCTTAGCTAATCCACTTCCTCCGGAAGAATACAGTTCTGAACCGGAAGAAGGCTTTACCTTGTTGCCTGTTTGGCTATTTCTATATTTCAATAGTTTCAATGGTGGCCAAATAGCTGTAGACATCGTCTAACTTCTGTTTAACAATGTGAACATGATTTTGGCATTTTGGATGGGGGTGTTCGCAAAAAAAACACATTTGGTTGTTAATATTAAGTTTGCCAACACTCACATATTTTCCCTTAAAGGGGCAAGGATGGGGATTGTAAGGCAATATTAGTGATTAAATTGCCAGCCTGAGTCTAAAATTTAAATTTCCTTTCAGCTACGGCTAATCCTGCTGTAATTAAATTGCCAGCTTGGATTTTCATCATTATCATCATCACCACCATCAGCACAGTCATCTTAACTGTTTTCTCCTTCATCTTTAACATTGGCATCATTCTGCATTCAAATACAAATGAAACCTTGTATTATAAAATGTAAAAAATTTTTGAAAAAAAAAACAAAGCAAAAAATCTGGTAGTACAATATACTAGTTTCGCAATGGTTGGACAGATGTTCACAATTCTTGGACAAGTTTAAAAAAACATGGCAAACCTTGGACGGGTACCTGACAGTTGCCCATAACTTTTTAATAGACTATGACTTTATTGGCTGAACTTTGCTGTCCCATCATAATTTTTGCTAAAAAATGTGCGTCTATTAGCCACTTTCGGTTTCTATCGAGGTCTTCCCAGACCGGAGATAAACGAGGTCAAACGAAGGATACCAATTTTTTTAGGCTATGTGTGTTCGCAGCCGTGACACTACTCTAGATCTAGACTAGACTAGACTAGACAAATAACACGAATGTGGTTCAAAATTTTACAGATGTTATTCAAAAACAAGTAAATGCAAAAGGACAAACCACCAACCAAAGCAAGTGATAATTTGATAATAAGCAAACATTCACTAGATCTAGACTATTTCACTTCTATCTAATAAGCTGTCAGGTGTCCCACTGAGCCTGGAGGTATGCGATGCCACACTGGCCACAGTCAGAGAGCGACAGTCACACTCACAGTGACTCACTCAGTTTAACTAAAATTAAGCTATTGTGATATAGATCTGGTACTGGAAACATTAAAATGCTATCATGTGCCCCCCTGCACACTGCATAGGAAATACGAGCGGCAGCAAGATAGATTATCAGCCAAGTTTTTGCCGAAAGGAAATTCCGCTGAGAGAAAGAGCGTTATCGGTAATAGGTTAATACCCATGGTTCTGGCTTTTATGCATTGCGGAAACCATGAAGAAATGCACTTCAGATAGACAGACTTTCCTATACGCATCCTTGCAAGTCTAAATATTGTTTGCATTCATAAAAAGCATTGTTAATTCTACCACTGGAATTCTTAATGTGGAGATTACCTGGTTACACTGGCCTTCTCAGGGTGCCGCTTCCTTTTGCATGTTGTGAAAAATCTTGCTTCCTGTCGCTTACGGCTTTGATCAGTACGCACAATTTGATGACATCATTCAGAGTTTCATAATGTAGCCTAGCCTAATCACTATCACTATCAGCAATGCTTACTAGACTAGCAGGGTTGTGTAGCGAATATAATATAACGAAAAAGTAGCGAGTACTTTTGGGCAAAAACTGGTAGTTTTTAGCGTAGCGAATATCAGCGCTAAAAAAGTAGTTGTAGCGGTAGTGAAAGTAGACAAAATAGTAGTGAATGCTCACGCTACTTTTTTTTCGTCACTTTTTTTTCCGCCGTGTTTCAAATTTTTTTTTTTTTTGAGCACGACCGGCCGACCACCTTTCAAAACAGTTTGGCATCAGTTCTCAATTCATTACTACTCATCCAGTCTTAATTATGAATACCCCGTCCGTTGGTCTGTCCGTCCGTCTCGTCTCTTACACTATTTTTTTTTTTTCATTCTTACACACTTACAATTCATCAAACGTTGGGAAATGGGAATTAAGTTAACATTAGACGGCACTAAATCGGATTTTTTGCAAAATCCTGTGACATCTGTCGTAGCCACTCTCGTTGCTTAGTGAAAGCCTGTTTTCAGGGTTAGTAATTATAATAATAAATAACCGAAATTTAAAAAACCCAAAAACATTTATTCTTGACAAATAAGACATAGCTCTGGGCGGCTCTGGCCATAATTATACCGACTGCCAGACTGCTGTACCCTCTTGTTGATGGCAAGTGACTTGAATAGCCAAAGCTGTTGCGTGGCAAGTTGCAAATTATTATTTTTTTTTTTTATGTAATGGTTTCAGACCATGTCTGATCGACTTGTGTGAGAAAATACAAGCAGTTTGATAATAATTTGATAAATAGCTTGATAACGATATTGGTGTGATTTTGACAACTGAGCCATACAAGGCAAAAACTGTAAACATGCCCTCTCCCTTTTTGATATATATCATTCATAAACCTGTTACCTTTTTGTTATATCTATGATATGCTGTATTCAAAAATAATATTAAACGTAAGTCTAAGTTGATGAAAGAGGTTGGTTCAAAACAGTTCAAAGAGAAGAGCAATAATAATATTATAAGTAGTGAAAAAAGTAGTGAGTACTTTTTGAAAAGTAGTGGTAAAGTAAAGAATACTAAATTATAGAAAGTAGTTTTAGAGTAGTGAAATTACTTTTGGGATCAAGTAACTTGTAGTTAATCAACTACTAAAACAAGTAGTTTTTTGCAACCCTGCTTACTAGACTAGAGGCTTTCTTTCCCGTTTTTTTTTTAATTTTATTTTCTCTCCAAACTTTCCATATCTCAAATCACTATGTTTTTTTTTGTTTAACGAAGATAATTTATTCGTACAAGTGAGTGCTGGACACAGAATAAAAGTATCTGAATTCTGAGTTGGTGTGAAGATTGTTGCTTTTGACAATGGTGCCTTCACGGCGAGGTGGTAATAGAAATTAATCTTCCTTCAACATCCCCTGTTCTCCTCCCTTAGTTCATGTGCCCTTATTGTCTCCTCTACTTCTACCTCTCCTCCTCCTCCTCCCTTTCCTCCCCTTTTCTCTTTTTATCTTGGTCACCTTCTTCTCTCCCCCTCCCTCTCCGCGTCCTCCTTCTCCTTCTCCTCCCCCTTCTTTTTCTTCTCCTCCTCCTTATTCTCTTCTCCTTCGCCCTCTTCTTCTCCTGCTTTTTCTTTTCTTCTTTTTTCTCCACCCTCTCTTTCTAATTTCTTCATCCTTTTTATCTCCTCCTCTTTCTCCTCCTCTTTCTCCTCCTCTTCCTCCTTCTTCTTCTTCTTCTTCTTCTTCTTCTTCTTCTTCTTCTTCTTCTTCTTGACTTGCTTCTCGTGATGTGATTATAACAACCACAAAATGTTTAAAAATATAGTTTTTTTTAATGACCATATCACTTGTCACATGGAGTAGCACCATCCTCATAGCCGTGCTTATAATTACTGCATTATTTTCTGAGACAGCATGTTACATATCTGAAAGAGTCCAGGTTATGAAATAATGCTGGACCACAATTTTACCAAACGACCGCAGGCTATGAAAACATATTATTATTATTATAGTGATATGACTGATAAAGCCATCCGCGTTGAATAGGTTATTTCCTTTGCAGCACTATCCAAAAGAATCTAATTCTATAAGAGGTCTACAACTGTCTGTCCTTCGAACGGTGGCTTTTCATAAGCTGCTAGGCAACTCCCTTATTACAGATAAGTCAATAATGTGTTGTCGGAAATTCAGTCCGGCAAATATTTATGGCCTGCCGGACCGGATCAGATTTTGTCTGATCGGACAGACATGACAATCTGATATCAATAGTGGATGTTAATCTATTGGACATTATTTTGATCGGTAGGTGTACTTTTTTCCCAAGGAAACGTACACTTAGCGCGTTATTTTGCTGGGAGGTTTGTTATTTTGTTGTGTTTTGAGGGGTTTGTTTTTTTCGCTTGTAGGGGCACTACTTTTCTGCTGCACGAGGTCAGTTTTCATCGGTCCGGACCGGTGGTCTGGCACTCGCTGACATGTCTATTATCATAAGGTGAGAACTAACAAAATAAATACTTTCCGCTGTATTTGAAGTGCGAACCTGTGTTTTGTTCGGGGACAGTTGAAGTACACTAAATATGCAAGATACTTTATGTATGTGACGTGTAGATCGGTAATAGGTAGAGAGAGTGCAGAAGAGGCAGGGTGACTTTTCCGTGTGCTCAAGCACTCCAGTAGGCGATCACACGCAGGTCGAACAAGGTCCAGCTCTTAGTGTGGCAAAAAAAAAAAAATGCTAGCTCTCTCTTCACTCGTCAGTCTGCTAAGCGGTCAAACGATATTAACAAAAAGGACGTCGACCTTCCTAGGACTATCGATTTTGAAGTTTGTATGCTTACAACTCCTCCCTTCGTCTCTTTGTTCAGTACAGCAAGGGATACGGCTCCAAAAATTCCCAGACAATAGTTTAGACTGAATAATCACTCGCCTGCCTCCCATATGCAGGACATTATCACAGCTGCCTTGGCCACCATTTGTATTATACAGCTATTCACTACTGGAATTTGGAACTGTATGAGCTGTTTCAGCTTTGTAGCCCATAATTTATGTTAACAATGTGCTCAGTCACAAAAATGCTTCATGTTTTATAGAGGAATTCACTATTAGATTCAAGTGTACCTTCTGATTATGTCTTATACAAAATAAAAAGATGGGAAAGAAAGAAATTCATATAAATAACAATCATATCATTAAGATAAACCTAGCCATGGTTGGAATTGTTTACATCTTTGTTTCCTGAGATGATAACGCAGTGGCTCAGTTACGATGAGCAAGAAAATTAGATGGGTATGTGCTCTCTCCTGCGTTTATTCCAAAATTTATATCTCGAGATTTATGGATATTTCTCTTACGTTAATTCAAATTATTATGTAGATTATATTATCATATTATTTACAAAATGATAACATTGAAGATGAAATTGGTGATGAGAATGATGATGACAGTGATTGTTATGAAAATGATAGTAATCTTGATAAAAGTGATGACGATGATAATGACAACAACAACAACAAAATGATGATAAAGTAACGACGATGAGTGGTTATTATAAGATAAGATAAGATAAGATAAGATAAGATGAGATGAGATAAGATAAGATAAGATGAGATGAGATGAGATGAGATAAGATAACTTTATTGGTCCATATTCTGGAAAATTGTTTTGATTCAGCATCAAACAGTAGTAATATAGTAGTAGTTAATGATACGTAGTTAATGATGGTGATGATAGTGATGAAAACTCTTAAAATTAAGTAAGATATTCCAGAGCTCTGCCGCATGATCAGTCAAACTCCTGGAAGAAAAGACCTGCAAAAAAAGAGCATAATTATTTCATATCATCTGAACCGTCATTGTCTATAGCACTAATAATAAACTAGTGTGTTCTGTTTGTCATAGTTTATCATGTAGATCTTAATAATGATAATAATAATACTAATAGTAACAATAATAAGGTTTATAAATTTATATCCAGGCATCGTCCGCTCATGCAACTTCATATTATTATTATTATGCCAGCAGGCCAGATCAATCAAGGACGTTGTCAACTTCATGGAGAGTTTACAGTGTCGCTGCCATTTACAGACGCTGATCACTAGCATTCTGACAATAAGTTTAATTGTGAATAGCCAGGTATCCATTTTCCAGACCGTTGGACTGAGGAAAATGTCAATGGAATGCAGATATTTTGTGTTCAGTTCAATCCGTAACTGTATTAGCATAAGATAAGTCCATAATTTTGTGTTCTCCTACTCTCTTGACCTGATTTCTTTTGGAATTATTTCACCAATTCCATCTAAGGAAATCGTGATAGCTTCTTTAGCCCTCTCTTTCTCCAGCCCTCTTTCGAATGCGCATTTTGTGATCGAGTAAGGTGGGTTTCAGGCATAACAGGTGAAACCTTCATTTCCTTTACTTCCAGTTTGTCTGTCTCGCCCTTCACTCTGCACGCGCTTTGTCGCGGATAATTACATTATATAATTAATATCTCTTTGCTTAACAAAGTCAATAATCAGCTAAAAGTAAAAGCATTACCCAGACATCAATCTCCATTCTACATACAAACATCTACCTCAGTGGTGTAGAATGATAAAGTTTTCGCCCATCTAAAAAATCTCTTGGCCCTCTTGGTGTCTCCACCCCCACGTTGAGCCACATTTGCCTTTTAAACGGTGTGTCGCCATTATATACATGCCCTACCCCTCCATTTTCTCTCTCATGTGCCTCCCTTCTACAACGCCAGTTATCTTCCATTAACTTTTCTTCTGCCTACCTGCTATACAAGCTGTGAAGAAACAAGCCACATTGCCAGCTATCATAGCTCGCATGATCAGCTTAGCTAGTGTTGATCTGCGCTTAGGGGCTATGGCACTCAATCCACCCAAGAGGATGCCCATGGAGCCAAAATTGGAGAATCCGCACAAGGCATAGGTGGCGATAATTTCTGATCGACGCTGGAAAATGGGAGAGAACAATACAGATTGATTTAGATTTCTTTTGTTCGTCCGATTGCGAAATCGGAGACAACGGAAAAAGGGGCGCTTGCCTGCTGGGTCTAAGTTTTGTTTGCCTAGTTTGATTCGCAGGAACCTAAAAGAGTGTTGACAGA